>DWFV01000752.1:0-12918 GCA_018246775.1 Parelbella machaon machaon
GTAACTGGTGAAACGTGGGAGTGTACTACACTCCTCTGCCTACCTCTTAGGGGATTACAGGCGTGATGTTACGTTTTGTATAAATAGAATGATGCATAATTATGACAAATGTATAATAATCATGTCACGTCTGTAAGGAAAGATACATTTGGCACTCAGCGCTTTCTGTCTACCCCGTAAGGAACTAATACTAATTTTATAAGCGTGTTACGAAAATATTCTTATTATTTGGACCACGTAGTTCTTTAAGCCAGGCGCCCTGGCAAACATCCCGGCAGTAATGACTGGACAAACAGACATCTGCATACGGCCTCCGAGGACGCACCGCTCGGGGCTGAACTCTTAGTGAATTTATTAGCTCTTAAAGTACCTACATTGAAAACTGCCTAGATTTAAAGATCACTTTGCTGTACGTGGTTAAATACCTTTAAATTACAATCCGCTTGTCTGATGTTTCTTGTGATTTTTATATCGCTTAAATATTAACAGTTTGTAAGTAATGGTATCAGATTTACAAATTATTTAATTTCAGATTGATTAAGACTCATTATACTGATACGGATATGGAGCAATGATTGAGAGATGATATGCATGGGTTTCTTGTTTAAATACTAATATTTTGATAACATAGCTCAGTTGTAGACATTTTATTAAAGAAGTCTATTAATGTCGACACTAACACTAATTAATTATATTATTAACAATTTATACTAGTTATCAGAACCAACTGACACGCTCAGTTTTATTCCTACAGACCTTTCCAGGTTCGGGGGTACTATCTTTATAAAATAATCACTACAGAAAATTCCAGAACAATCAAGATTACAACTTTGACCAATACCACACGTCAGTTTCATTTTCTAAACGGTAGTTTTATACGACGAAATTGACTGCGCGTTTATATTGTAAATACACTTCAAGGTAAGGAAAACAATGTGCGCAAGTTCAACAGCGCTACGTCAGCAAGCCGCAGCAATTTCTCGATCCGCTGTCGTGACACCGCGCACGTGTTTACCTAATTATCTGCACGCTGCACGCCCGCGGGCGCGTGGCGTGCATGTACCGAGCCACCGCAATAGCGCACGAGCTAAGTGTATGTGTTGTCCCACTTACCGCACGTCGCTGTGCCTTGGAGAGGAAGCATACTTAACCAAGCTGCTCCAGTAAGGTAAACACTACGCGAATAGGCATCTATTAGGCACGCTTGCTCCATTTGAAGCCACATTATTGCTTTATATTAGGTGAGATTGTGTATAAATGCTAGCCTACATCGCGTAAAAAATCAAAGGTATTTAGGAGGTGGTTCAAGAACTCTCTGAGGCACTTAATTGAACAGTTTACATATAATATTTTACTGATGTGACACTGGAAATAATCTCACAAATTAATGAGTTGTTGTAGTGGCAATTGATAAAGATAAATGAAGACAATATTCTAAGCAGCGGTTAAATATTGCTTTAATCTGTGACCACAGCCATACATGGTGTTAGAATAATTTGTAAGTACTTCTTGAATATGTTGCATGCTTTATTGGTGTTAGTGTAAGTGCAAAATATGCAAGAAATTAGCAAAATTTGTAAGGTTTGTACGTTGGCATTAGTAGTGACGGTAGGATAATGTGAAGCTCGAGGAGCGCTCCCAAACCGGGGCTAATTACTCACTGTTACTTTATGTTAATAAATTTCATGGTGATTACTGAGGGCCGCTCCTTGTTTGCGCGGCGAAAAGGCCGCGCTCTTGCCTGCACTTCTGTTGCCTTTCCGATTTAGAGGATGCCTTATTAAACATGTATTTATTTCATCCAGCAAAAATATTTGCTAGAGTTAATTAAAATGAGCTCCATTATCACCTCTCTCGGCCCGGCAACTAGTAATGAGGTTGTTGAGCAAACTCAGAAACAAGCCAGGTTGTAGGATTAAGAAAGTTAGTTTTATTTAGTAATGGAGAATAATATCACGAAGTTCTGTGTTTCTTATTTGGGGGGGCTTTTAAAGCTGCTTTAAAATGTTATCTGTAATATATTCTATCCTGTATTTTACAATACAAATTTCTAATAACACTTAAACTCTATAGATATATATAACAATGCTAATTCTTAGAATCTTAGTTGAATTTCACATGACGTAATTATGTTATTATATTACCTAACCTTATACTCACAATAACATAGACGTTCGTGGAACATCCCATATTTAATACGAGTATATATATAATTGAATATTAACCGAAAATGAGATCCAATAGCGAAACCCATTACTTGTCTTTATAGGTATAAGTATTATGATACGTTTCGCATTAATTCCACGGATCAGTCAGTACTTTTGTGATACATCACGCAATCCATTTCTGTATCGAAAAAAGTATATTAAGCCGGACGAAGTTTGGGCCGAGCCGATAGCATCGATACTCGTATAAGAAATCGACTGTTATGTAATAATCGACTTTTCTATGCCGGTGTAATTTCAACTTTCACGCGAAAATTCTGTTCGGCAAAGTCGATTAAACTTGTACACGCGTAGGACGCGGTAACCGGCGTTTATGTGAAAAAATAAAAATATACCTACTTGAAATTACGTAATTTTAGAACACAGTAGATACGTGTTTGATAAGTTGCTAATATAGACGAAAAGAAAATGTGCCGTATTAGTGTAAGGAAGGTTTTATATAAATATATATCTTAGGAAATCTCCATACCCATTCTTGTTATCCTGTAGCAGATTCGAAGACAGGCTACGTTATGGGATCCAGAGTTTGATAAACCACATACAGACATAATATTTTATAATTATATAGATGTTTTTTTACAATTATACAGATTTTTTAAAATAAAACGATTAAAAAGGTGTTTTAGTTCCTTCAAGCAAAATACATGATTTTATTCACTTCTTAAGTGAAGGTAACAAATGAGCAGGCGGTTTCACAATAATATCAACAGTTATAATTATCGAGGTCAGTGTGGTAAGTGTTTAAATGAAACCTGGCCTAGAGAACACTATAGAGTACTGTGGTTTGATTTAAGTATAACCCTAAAATAAGACTAAGTGGAGTGAGAAGCATTTGATCGTGAGCGCACCGTTTTGTTATAACGCGACGTTAAGACCCGAAGCCCGTCGATGTGGCTTTGTCAATATTTGGGCCGTGCACAGTGCGGATAGCGAGAGTACACATATGGAAATATATCAATAAGCTCAAAGAATACGGCGTGGAATATTTCAGATATATAGTTTTGTTTTGTACCAATATGAGAAAGAATGTTACACTTGTGTACCGTCTTATATTGGCTGTTAGACTGTTTGTTTTATTGTCAAACTGTTTTATTTTGTTAACAAACTGTTTCTTTTACTGTTAGACCGTTTCATTTATATTTTTAGACTATTTTTTTGTAATCGTTGGTTTCAGCTGTTTATTGTCATCAAACATCAATTAAGGTACAGTGATATTTTTGCAGTTTTTCAGCCACGATCCTCGAGGATATAATTTGAATATGATTGCGAAAATAAACTAGTAAGAATGTTAACTATGTATTTGTGGATAAGCTTAACTTCGTTTTTAGTATTCGTGAAGTTATACAGATAGAGTAACTGATTGACTTTTCGATTTAAATCACGGATTAATGGTCTCGACAAGTAGACTGACTTAAAGTATGGTCTGTGATTGACCAATAGAGTCTTCTAACTCATAACATAAATCATCGTGCTGGGAATTGAACTCACGACTCCTGTTTAGCACCCGGGTCCTACTAACAACTGGACCAACAACCCAATCATATGCATATGCACATATATTTGTAAGAATGACATAACTTACATTTTCCTTTAGATTTCCTCTTTTTATACACCAGACACAATTCTCGTATTATCGCTCCACTATCGTTACTATCGTATTATTCCGTCGATACGAGGGTCGTCACATTGCTCGGGACGGATCACATAGATATGTAAATGTTTCAATAAGGACGGCATACAGCGGGTGACGGATACAGCCAATATGGGATATGTGCTGCTTTCGGCGGGAGTTTGCTTGCGAACATTTTTGTCCTACGAAGGATTACAGCATAATAGATATACGTATGTTCTCTTTATAGTGTCTTACGGAATTGAAAATAAAATTAAAATCTCATATGACTATTTCGTCATATACTCGTATGTAATATAATACATACACGAGTACTTAATGAACGTCATACGTACATAAGATTCAGTACGTGAGAATATAAAACTAAGATGATATGACAGTTAATAATGATATTGAATATTACTACAGTGGTTGCTGATGACGGCATATTGTGCGGAGGGTTCCGATTTAGATTAGCGGACGAGTAAACATTTAATATTTCTTCTAGGCTTAGTTTTGTGTAGGTAGCCCATATTCATTGCATATGTTGTATACTTGAACTTGAATCAGTGATTGGACCAACGAGTGTTTTTGTTATTATTATATGGATACTCATTTATAAAAAATGTAACGACTCATGCCAGCCAGAGCTGGTCTATGTCGATTGCAAGTGTAACCTTCACATTATTTATCAGTAAAGAAAAAGCACATTTCTGGTGAACTTAATGATACCATAAATGGCACGCATTATTGCTTTTGTATTTTCTCAGTCGAAAGACGCAAATATATTCGTCGATGAATCCGTGGATGGATGAATATGTAAATGTATCGATAAGGGTGACATATGACGTATGACGAAAACAGCCAATAAGGCATGTAATGGCATACATGGAAGATTGGTTATAATGGTTGGAGAGACAAATGTTCACGCAATCATAAACCTTTTAGCAATGGAAGAAACTCTATTATATCCGTAAATGCTAAATAAACTCTATCTGTCTGTATGTATTTGCGGCAGCTTTATCTTACAAAGCTCAGGTAAGATTATCTGGAGTGATGCTCTGAATTTTCAACGGGAGAGTCTCAGTATCAACTTGGTCTATTTGAGTCTCTGCAAAAAACAGCGATCTGCGCGGAAGAGAATCAGATCCTTTATTATAAAGAATTTGTTGTAAAAAGCTGATTAAGTAATTGATTAAAAGATTTTGTTTATTATTACTCATAGTAACATCATGATAAAATTATTATGAGGCTTAAGCGGAAAAAGCCTTTTGATAAGTACACATAGCAGGAACGCAACGCTAATGTCACTTCTGTTAAATATTATACTCTTTACCAAAAGTAAAATAGTCAAATTAATATTAATTAAACAAAGCCAATAAATGTTAGTTACGTAAGTATTATTAGTGAAACAGTAACTGCTGTTCTCTTTTTACAAAGAAAATTACAAGCAGGGTGCGCTGGCCCTTTTAAATATTTTGCTATATTAAACAACGCTGTCCACTAATATGAGTTAGTTGGCAACACGTGGCGTCTGCTACTATAAACTCTGGCTCTTGCTCGCGACGTAATAATCTCGACTTTTGCTAGTGAATAAAATGGAAAATTTTGCTCCTTAAAGAATTTAGAAAAATATAAAAATAGCAATAAAATATACATAAGTTATATGATGTTTACAGGTCGATCACTCTATTTTATTATTATTACTCTGGCATGCAGTTGCCAATAGATTCGGTAAAATATCAGTGTTCGTTGGAATCAGAATATCAGAGCTTTATGGACTGCAAGAAAATAGTATTTGTATTGGTGTCATAGTTGGGGTGATAGGCTTCAGACCTTCATATCACTGTGTTCACTGCTGTTCTTATATATGAAGGTAGTTAGTTTGGTGCCGACGGACGAGCATCGAAATCCATCACCATCAAATACGCGTAATTTTTCATTGACACTTTAAACTATGTATTTGTTCCGGATATCTAAAAGTGTAACGATCGGTATATCATTTATTTTAGTCTCATATTTTATTTCACAAAGGCACGTATGAATGTTTCTCACAATGAGAATCCGGCATGAAATTCGCAATAGTTAACTTACGAACATTTACAGTTGGAACAAACGGTATTTCATTTATCGGCAGTGTCGATGGCAGCTATTGAACAAAACGCACTTATTCGGACGACAGTTTCATTTCATTTATTTTATACTGGCGTCCAGCTCGCGACTTTGCTGGTGATAACATAAAACGAATGTAGTTTCATGAATCGTTCTATGCATGAATATATACGAGTATTACACTTTCAGTAGAAAGGATGAAGTGTGAAAGACGAACATGATTTGGATTAAGAAAAATTAATGAGATGGGAGTATCGAAGCAATAATGTAGGGCGAATCTGAATAGAGTTGTGGTGAATGGAGATGTAGAGCTATGCGGAAATACATTAGTATCAGAAAGACAAAAGTGGGTGACTTTTGTCGTTAAGGGAAGTTAGGTTAAAAGTACATTTATTATATAAAAGTGTGTGTTAATTGTAATTTTGATGGGTGTAAGAATTTGTTAGGTTTAGGTGAGGTTGGGTACAGGATCGTAACCAATTGTTATCTCCTTCTCTTTCAACCGAAAATAGTGTAACAATCATTATTTCTCACAAGAGTCTTATAAATTATGGCTGGTTCATTGAGTAGCAAGGAACAGTAAAATTGTGGGTGCAAAATATACTTGTCTTCTTACGCAGCATTTACATTTATATTAAGGTAGTGGGAAGCATCAGTACATCTTTTTCTTATTATTCATGTAAAGACAAAATGCAGATTCAATTTAATATTGGCATATACAAAAGCCAGGAGTAAGGTGCACACGGGTGCGAGTTACTGCGTGCGTGGTGCGCGCTGCCACCAGTTAGCGTGTGCAGTGAAACTAACGGGTGACAATCCGGGCGTCGTATAAATTTATGTAACATTCGATATGTTATGGGACGAAATGCTTTCAGCATGGTCGTTATTACATGTGACTTTTTGTTTTACATTCTCGTATGCTGTGGTGAATTTTAATATTTTGAAAACTTTATCAAAGTATTGTTTTTCGTTATTTCTATCATAATACTATTTATTATTGTTATTATTGCCATATCAGATACCTTACAGGTTGGGCTGAGGACATGAAGTTTCAAATATATCTATTTTTACGTGCCATTTCCATATTCATTAATCTCTTTATAGACCGAAAAATACAAGATATATTTGGCAGTTTATTGGTCACACTAATAAGTCAAGTAATAAAATTACCGTTCGGAACAAAAATATCGTTTTAAAAATTCAGTCTAAGCTTTGAGCAAACACACTAACTTGTATTTGCTGTAAGTTAGAGACGGCCCCAATTCGGAGCAATTCTTGCGTGTAGGCAGGGAGTGGTGACCTATAATTCAATGGATAAAGTACTGTTGATCCAGTATCCAACATCTTCTAAGTTCATATATATTACATATTTTTACCATTTAAATGCCATACTTTATACTCGTAATCGTCTAAAGTACGTAGTAACAGTAATTGTTTTAAAATTTCTTAGCGCGTTATTCCAATTCCTGTTTAATGACGACTAAGTTTTTTCTTCCAGACAGTTTGAACTATATTTTTTAATGAATGAGAAATTTAATAAGCCATGCTTAAAAGCGAAGTTTTATTCCTGTAAATATATAACGAAGACCCTATTACAATTAAAACATACAAACCAACTTTTCTAAGATAAATAATCTTCAAGAACAAATACATCTTTCAAATTAAGTTCAATCTTGAAACATGCACTAACTCGTATTTGCCGTAAGTTGGGGCAGCTACAAATTGGAGCAATTTCTGTAGGCAGCGCAACCTAGTCTGGATTCGATGGATAAACTTTTATTGACATACTGGCCTTTTAGTTGTAGATATCTACCTATAGTTGGTATACTGTGTATCCTACTTAGGTTTTACGACCGCTTTAATCCGAGCATCTAGGATAGTGAGGGCGTGTCCCTGTGTGCCGTTTTGTTTAAGGCAATAGTTATTTCTAGTGTAGAGGTATAAACAGAGGATAAATGGTAATTATGTTGCAAACATTTAAAATGTCCGATTTATTATTGCCATAGTAAAATACGACGCAGTATGGTGGGCATAATGAAAAGTTGAAGATATTCCAATTCATTTCATACGGATACTGAACATTTGTGCAAATTTGTACATGACGACATGCAAGGTTATTGTAATGTAATGCATTTCTATAATCCTACGAATGGTCCTATTTGTTTACACGCGTATCATTATGAGAAGCAATGTTTATTGCACTCAATTAGTATCTTTTTCTGCATCTAGTCCTAAGGTGGTTGGGCATCGAGCTTATATATCAAAGTGACTGCCGTCATACTCTTAAGATTACAATGGAACGCCCCACAAGCGAATATGTTTTGATATTTACGTGCTTTCGCAGTCGAACTCAGTACACAACGATTTTACCGCACATTCAAATTAAAACATAATTAACGTTTTACAAATATTCGAGCCAGGATAAAGGCTTGTGGTGTTGTTTGCAAAGCTTCGGGCGGGCGGGAAATTAAGAGATTTGGCAGCGGCACAAACAGTATGAAACGACCCTTATTAAACGGGGCCCAGTATCGTGATTGTTTAGGATTATTTTGCACTGTGATTTATATTTTTCTATTAATTAAAAAATCTTTATTATGTTTATCATCAAGCCCTGTATCTTACGGTGTAAACAGAAAACACCGAGTGTCAAATATCTCTATCCTTACAGAAATAATGTACCTACTTCTTCTACATTCGTGACTCTAAAAAACTAAATATGAATAATCCCCGTTTAAACTCGTAAAAAATTGATCTTTTGTGTCGTCTATAATTAAGATATATTTAATACACTTTTTGAAGATTTTCCTTTAAATTTTAGCCCCTTGCAAAAATTAGTTTTCAAATACAAAAAAAACGGAAAGACGTGCAAACGCTTACTATTCATGAAATTTCTACAGGATAATTAGATGACAGCGTCTTTTTTTTACTGAGACATTATCACTGTTTTAATCGAATATCCCAATGGACATGAAATTAACTTTTAATTTATACATTCAATTTGTTACTTATTTCTTTATCACTTGGTTCTATTAACCGCGGTGTCCTATAAGACCTTTTAAAGGACATTTCAAAATGAAGACACAATGTTTGTTTAGGCGTGTTTTGCCACCTCGTTATGAACTGAGTGTCCATACTCTAGAATAACTGTTTGCGTAACAGCTAAATATACTTGTATACATACTTTGATTTCTTTCTGTTATATTCAAGTTGAGTCTGTAGAGTATAAAGTTCAAGAGTTAAGTCTATAGTGAACAAATATTCTGTTTATAGCCAAATATAATTTTCATTTAGTCGTCCTATAGAATGTTCCAGACTTACTCATTTTATTTTTTCATTTTACCATTTCTCATCATCATCATCATCATCATCATCATCATCATCATCATCATCATCAGCCTATCTCAGTTCACTGCTGGACATAGGCCGTCTTGTTCTCGTTGCCACCATTTAAATTTACTTGTACATTATTTAAGCCATTTAAGCCTTTAAAGCCTTAAGCCATTTAAATTTACCAGTACATTATTTTACATAATTCAGGATAAATCCGGAAATATGTTATATTGTTATGTTTTCTATGCGGCCTCCGTTTTCTCCGAATGTAATAATCGATCCCCAAGTCACCCTTCATTTCTAGTTTAAGCCTTGACCGCAAGTTAGTCTATTTGGCTAAAGTCTGAAAATATCCGAAGGCTTAACTTTTGTAGATCTATATTGGATTCAAATTAGGTCACTACTGGTCCTCTAGTGCATATAAATATAGCCTAGAACTTCATCTACACTTTGTTCTAGTCCATACATATAAATGTTTGTAATTGCCACGGGAGAGTAGTTGCTCAGTATTAATTACCATTGATAATCATTGGCCTATGATTTAGCAGTAAGTTTTGAATGCTACCATTCTAAGATAAAACAAGCGACCCACTTGTCAGTTTCGTTATTCCAACGATTTGATGGGCTGTGAAGTTGGCTGTAAAACGCAATAAATTTAGGTTGTCCCTATTTGCGAAAAGGTATTCGAATTAAGCCGATCGACTTTGTCAGATTGCAACAGAATGTCTTCATCATCATCGTACACTTTTGAACATAGGCCTCTTCAATACCCTGCTACTGAGCTCGATATTCAGCTCTTCGCATCCAACCACTTAATGAACCAATTATTTCGCAGCAGAATTTGTCTAATTAAAATATGGGTGTTTACATTTTAGTTTACCAAACCTACCGTCATGGATACCTATATGTCCTTCATCAATAATTTGAAAAAAGCCAAGGAGACGATCAAGACTTCAGCTGCCTCTCGGCCGGCTTTCGCCAAGTTCCTGGATGCGATGGCCAGGGATCACAAGGGAAAGCTCTCGCTGGATAATCTGCTCATCAAGCCGGTTCAGAAGTTCCCAAGCTACAAGCTGTTAATTCAACGATTGATTAAACACACAGGTCAATTTGTATTTCATTTCGGTCTTTTGACTTTTTCAAGTATAATGTAGACATTGGGTTTCTTTATGCATATTACCCTAGCGCTACTAAATATTTAATGTATTCGGAAAAAAAAAATCTAGTCTTCTCTCATTTTAATTTTAGATTATGAGTTTAAGAAATTTAATTTGTACTGTATAAAATAATTTATTTTGTTTTTATAATATTACAGATCAGACACACCCTGATCACAAACTTCTGTTGGAGGCTCAGAAAGAGATCCATGACCTCTTAGAATTGATAAACTGTACGGAGAGAGAGAGCCTCGAGCTGGAGCAGCAGCAGCAAACCCTACGCGACCTAGAGCAGATGATCGAGGGACTATCCAACTTGGTATCGGTAGACCGATCGTTCTTGAGATACGAGATGGTGACCATGCCATCCGCGCAAGGAACCATCAAAGATAGAGCACTTTTCTTATTCAATGATACACTTCTAATTACAAGTATGAAGAGACGGACTGGAACTATAAAGAAACCCATTCCGTGAGTTCATTTTATAATATGTCACTAACATTCCTTCATCATTACTATGGTCAGCTTTTTGTATCTTTCCACTTTTGAACATGTCTTTTCTTAAATTGGAAAAGGTAGCCATAGTCTACCACCCTGACCAATTGCTAGTTGAAAGGTTTCATATGCCTTACAGAAAATTATGAAAAACAGCAAAATATATTTCAATTTTTAAAGTCCAAGAAATTTCTCAGGCGCAGTCTGAATCCATGGCGCCTAAAATGAAAACTCGAATTCTAAACCATTAGGCTAGCATGACTGCATTGATTATATAAACAAAAATATGTATGTATATATACATATTTTAATATATTCGCTATTTAATTTCAGAACATACCAAAGTAGCATTGCAAGTCAGATGGAAGGTAACAAATACAAACTTCTGATGAGAATATCGCTGGCTGATCTCGAAATCGTCAAAGGTAATGTACCCTTGTGGTTGTTTGATTATATGTATTATACCTTCATCTCACCCGTTTCTAAGAAGTGTAAAGGGAGAAAGTTCTAGAACTTTTATTTGAGGAGACAAATCAATGCCTGACAAATTATTAAATATACCTTTGTTGTGTTCCATTCTGAATTTTCAGAATGAGTCATCACCTACTAACGTTTGTTCATTTGAGTCTTAAATTATGCATGGAATACATATTTTCATTTTCCAGCTAAAGACGAGAACCTACGCCGGATAATGCACGAAGTTGAAACCCTAACTGAAGATGTGAACACCCTCACCCAAATATCTGAGCACGTGGCAGCTCTGCACTCCCAGCATTCACAGCTGGAGGAGATAGTCCGAGAGATGCTTCATGCTCTCAACAGGCAGCTGTCCGAGAGACAGAATAGTGACACCCAGCTATGCTACATGGAGATCAGCTTGAACACTCCGTAAGTTGATTAACTTTTGTTGTCAATTACTCTTGAAAACTTACAAATATGTTTATGCAGATACTGTGCTGGATACATTGTGTGTACATTTTGTTCACAACTAGCTTTGTTTACTTTGTATTCCGACACACATTTTATTTCGTAGCCAGGGAATTTATTTTCGTCATTCACATTTTTTTTTTACAAAAAAATTATAAGTGAGCAAAATTACTTTGATATAATTCATAAATTTTGCCAAATTAGCCACTGCCCGCTTTTGGCTTTATGAAATCTTAAAATTATTGGCATTATCTGACTCTAAAAAAACTGTATAGACTCAATTACAATGTTACAATTATCATTCTCCTAAGTAATGTGAAATAGTACATACATAATAAAATCATCAGATTTACTTACGTATACGGAAAATACTGTTCATGTTCTGGCAACAATTGCAAATATTTCTTCTAAATTATATTTTTAATCGTAGGAACGGAACCGAGAATCTGACTATTATATTCCAAAAAACTGACAAAAGGAGCAACTGGGAGGAACTCATAAATGAGACGAAACAAAAACTATGTAAGTATATTATTTTTCACAAAAGTGGAGTTAGAACGGTTTTTAGCAATCTTTTTGCTAGAGTTACAAAAATTTAGTAATTTTCCAACATAAATTGCCTTATGCTCATTAACAAAAGCTGTGATGATAAACGTAACATGCTGGTGTTTCAGGTGTGTATGGTCAAGAAAGACCAGCTCCGGAGTTCCTGTCCCCGGTACCCATTCGCAAAACCCGAGCTGGCCTGCAATTTACTTGCGCCGCGCCCACATTGCCACCGAAAGGACAAGCGCCTGATGTCTGGGTATATTACAATTATTTTTACTTATCTTTCCATAGTTAAATTCGCTGATCAAAAATAGACTGCCAGACTGCACATGCTTTAAAAAACAAATTGATCGCAAACAGGCTTTCTTTTTGCTTCCCTTCACCGTTGTTAGCAATGATATTTAATTGAAAAAAAACGCACACAAATAGCTAGTATCGAAACTGCTTCCCAGAATTGGACGTCAGACCCTCGAAATAGGAATTTAAAGTTCGAAGCTATTAAGCAATAATGAAT
>DWFV01000753.1:0-12918 GCA_018246775.1 Parelbella machaon machaon
GTATTGTTCAAAATTTCCCGTGTCCCTCTGTAGAAAATTAATAAACAAAGAAGTCAGGTGACCTTGAAGCCCAGCAGCGGCGGCCGCGAGCAGCTGGTAACGAACTTCAACAGCTGGCGGCGCTGGTCGTCCGTGAAGTTCTCCATCACCTTCCAGAACATCTGCACCGTTGGGTGCGTCGCATAAAACCCACCTATTTGTAAATTTTATAATAAATTTCAGATATTACATTCACTTTAATATATCATTATTATATAGTCATACCAGGTTTCTTACAGGGAAGGCAGGGAACACCGATATGTACAGAGATATATTATAATTTTAAAAATTAAATTAAATATTACAATAAAAAATAGATGATTCAATTAATTATCGCAAGGAAATAAAAAAAATACATCAGCACAACAGGTCTATATTTGACATACTCTCTTTTCCTACTCCGTACGGGTTCAGGCTGATAATATAACAAAGAGCATACTAACAGTAACGACGATAGCTGTGATGATATGCGCAAAGTGGCTAAGGATCGAGCTCAGTCGCGTGCTATTACATAGGCCTATGTCCAGCAGTGGACGATGACGGGGTGATGATGATGATACTAACCGCCGTACTGCGTGTACTTCTTCATATCCTCGAGGTCTATAGGGACTTCGGCGCCGGAGATGAGCAGCTGCAGCTCCTTGCAGGAGAACATCCGCAGCCAGTCGCCGTTCACCACCGACGTGAGGCCGCGCTTGAAGGCTGCGCACTGAGCTCTTATTTGTCTTTGAAAAAAAAAACAACAAAATAAAGTATAGATCTAATTTAGTTGTGAATGTAAATGAAAACAATTTTTTCTATGTATTTTATTTTTTTATATTTTTTTTTCTAAACAAATTTTTCTATATGAAATTTTTCTATAATACACAAATTTTATAACAAAGTTGGAAAATCTTGATCAACTCAATATTAAAGAGTATACACACACAATATGTACAAAGATTTTTTGTGTTTCCTCTTTACCATCGAGAAGGTGTGTATGTTTGTTCAAGATGATATGCCTTTACCGTGACACAGTGATATTTTAATTTAAAAAAAAAGATAAAAAAATTGTCAAGGTGCGCGCCAGGAATCGTACCCAAAACCTCCGGAGAGCGAAGATCAGTTTAAAACCAATAGGGTATCATTGTTGCACAATGATTTTTAATTTATAATTTTATGTACCAAAAATAATATAGAGCGTGGATAAAGAGTTACCTATTTAACTTGTAGTCCGCTACTAGATGTATGTATTCTATTCTGTTTTCAGCCGTAACTGGAATGTTCGCACCTCCCGGTTTGAGCTCCTCTATCTGTTAACAGAAGAGAATCGGTGAGATAACTTGTTATGAATATATAGTGTCGCGGAGTGCGGTGTCGGTGTCGGTGTCGGTGTACCCGCTGGTCGCCGAGGTGGTCGGTGAGCAGCGTGAAGTCGAGCCCCAGGTCGGGCACGGCGCGGCGCGGGTGCGCGCGCAGCAGCAGCAGGCCGCGCAGCAGCGCCGGGTCCAGCGACGCCAGCGCGTGCACGTCCGCCTCGCGCGCCGAGCACAGCTTCGCCAGGAAGAACTCCGCCAGCGGCAGCTCCACCAGCAGCCGCTCGTACAGCGCCTGCCCGACACACGCTACCTACACATTCTGCACAGCCCGACCACTCAAACCTACCAACGATTGCTCCACTTCAATATCATGGCTGTTCAATATCACTGCTATGATTGCTTGAAATCTGTAAACCGCTTTATGAAAATACCATCCAGTCGACGTTATCGTTCACTTATAATATTTCACAGCATTTGATTCAACTTTGAATCAGTGAAAAAAAATAATTAGGATGAAAACTCTTTAAAAATGGGCTAGAATTAGATTCAAAGTCGAAAGTAAAAATTCGACATTTTATTAAAATAATAATTTAAAAATTCAAGTAGTATTAAATATGTATTACAAAAAAAATGTGAGCCGTCACGGGATGCTTGGTAAATGTGAAACATCGATATTATTTTGTACAAGTCTAATGCATAAAAAACAGATTACGACAGGACTAAATATGGCAAAATGAAAAAATAACATATTACGATTTTTTTCCAAAAAATGATGATCGGTTTTACACGCGGCTTTAGATATTTCACATCAACAAACGGTATTAGAAAATCTACCTACCTTGCCTAACATTCGTCCAACGAAATAGTAGTGCATGGGAAAATCATCATAAAGCATATGGACACCGGGATTTGGATACAACATGTTATCCTTTGTCAGTCTGAACAATCCTCTGTTGGGATCGAAGGCAGACCTAAAAGAAAAAAATGTAATCATTTAATTATAAATATTTTACTTTACAAGAAATGTGTAATAACAAATTCTGTGGTAATGAATGTAACATTCAGTGTCCGTTACGTTTTATATAAAACATCATTAATTTGGTCCCAATTTCGTTCCCGCCAAAAATGACCGAAATTTCGGCTCTATTGGAGCTAGCGTTCGTCAGTCATTCGGGCACTGTCGGGTGTGCTCGGAACAGCGTTAACACTAATGACAAATTTGTTCGACATTTAGTATTATTAAATTTAATAACGGCATATTGACACTCTTTAAAGTGAATAGGCAATTTAGCAATATATTATAGTATTGAGAAAAATTATAATGAAGCATTATATCACAATATATTTATGAAAACATATTTTGTCTTTTTTAATAAGGCACAGCGGACAATATACATTATGATCGGTTTTGATTAAATCAAAAGTGCATCGGAGTATTCGATTATCGACTAGAGTCGAAAATCGAATCGACGCACATTAATAATTATTTCAAAATATTTTATATACACTCTTTAAATAAAAATATCTATAGACTGAGAGTTTTTCCGACTGTTCACTAAGATGACACTATGATATGTGACATTATGTTCGACTCACTTCAAGAGTTCTGATAAGAATTCTCTGAACAAGCCACCCCCGTCCACTCCGGGCTCGTCGGCACCGGCCTGATTTATTAATTGTACTCGCATTTTAATCTTCAGGTCAGGTTCTGTCAAGAAAATATATTTTCTGTAGTACAAAAAAAAATTATTAATATCATCATCATATCATCAGCCTACTCCCATCCACTGTTGGACATAGATTTCTCTGATGGCACGCTACTGAGCTCGATCTTCAGCTCTTCGTATCCAACCGCTGCCAGCCATTTATACCGTTAATCCGACAACAATAAAAAACTAATTAAGTCCAATTTATAAACACTGTTATTACATTATCGATTTATAACATAATAACGCCTTAAAAAAGATATTCGATAAATATTCTAAAGTAGTATTCTAAAGTAAAAATTTAGGTTTTAAGAATTTTTACTTACCATTCTCTGGACTAAGTTTCTCAAATGCATCCTCATATAAATGCGTTCGACGCACATTGATACTTATCAGTGGGCCCTCGTTGAAATTCGTCATTTCATACCAATGTTCATGTTTCTCCCTAGAAGTATATTTTACACTCTACATCTTCTCTGTCATCTTTTGTTATATTTTCATTGAAACTGTCGATTACCATCAGTATTTGAAACATTTTTAATCTTAAATATGTGCTTATATCCAAAAAAAAATTATAAATTTAACATAGGTTTGAATGCATTGTAGAATTAGAATAAAATTACATGTAACGTCACGTGTAATTCTCGAAGAGATAGGCAGAGTAGTGTAGTATGGTCAGTAAAAAACTTAGGATCGTTGATATGAGATGTTGTAAAAGCAAACCAAATAATAATAATACAAAATAATTTTCTTATGATTCCTGTGGTAATATTCAAGTAATATGTTAAAATTAAACAAATAAACAACACCTACTTCACAAGAAGTCCGTGGAATATAAGTACCCGCGTGGAGAAGGGTACAACAAAAGGTATCTCTCTTAAAATCGTAACTGTCCTTAATTCCTTTATAGTGAGAGGAGGTCCTTCTTCTGCGAACGAAATAAAGTTTAAAATAAATACACTGGGTCTGACGACTTTCGGCCGGGTTAATATAAATGGCTACGGACAAGTCGGTCGGCAACGACTTCATCGAATTGCGTAGCATAGCACAAAATGAGGTACGAGAGAGAGATCGGGGGGGTAAAACAGAAAAGGAGAAAGAAAGTAGAGAGCAGAGAGGCGAGGAGGCTGGAGCACCTTGCGCGAGGTGCGGCGCGGCGAAGCGCGCGCGCGCGGGGCGCGGCACGCGCAGCGCGGCGGGCGCGGCCGGCGCCGCCAGCGCGCCCAGCGCCGCCACCCACGAGCCCGAGCAGAACCGCAGCCGCGCGTCGCGCTCGTGCAGCGCGCGCATCAGCTGCGTGCACACCTGCCGGACCGCCAGCGTTACAGCGCGCTTGCACTACACCCGTGCGGGCACTACACATTCATACACCGTGCCACGCCCATTTTGCAAATGAGTAGTCTGAAGTTAAGGATTTTTATCTGATAAAACTCCCTTAAAATCAATTTACCTTAAATAGGTGCGACCACGCCGGAGTATCACTCTTGTCGGGTAGCTCGGAGCCCCCGATCACCTCCTTATACTGTCCGATAATGGAGGGGCGCGACTCCGGGTAGGCCAGCTCGACCAGGCCGAGGCACACCTGGCTGAGCGTGCGGCACAGCCCGTCCAGCTCCGAGAACTCGAAGGCGTGCACGCGGCCCGCGCCCGACGACGACGGCACGGCAGCTCCATCTACTGGACCAAAAAATCACTACTTTATTGCCCGCTCAGCTTCGTTCGGCTTTTTATGTAAAACAAATGTTATTCTCAACCAATTTATTTTTGACAATTCGGTTATGATTCTATTTCAAATTTAAGTATAAATATTACCTACCCTTTGTTAACCGTAACCTAATCTGTATTCACATAATAAAATAAATAATATGTTACATCGACAAGTGTAATTTCGTCCCATACAAAAAAATACATTCTAATCTCTTTTCGCAAGCCGGCCAAAACAAGTACATTTTGAATAGTAGGTACTTACCAAGCATTTTTTCACTCTCTTCCGCGTCTTTAAAGAACTCTGTATCATGCAACGTCCCTATCAACAAGGTGAACAATGCACAGAATGTCGCCAATGGCGCTAGTAGTCTATGGACGCCTATGACCGACGTTTCAGTGCCAATGCCGCGAGACAGGGCCGACAGGAGCGGTGTGTTTGAGCCCCCGAACGATGACTCGTACCTCATGTTGCTTAGCCACAACCATAGCGCGCGCAGGAATATTGGCTTGAAGGCTAATGTGTACAGCAACCTGTAAAAAAATAAGAATTTGTATTGTCCATAAAGCAAAATTCATAATGCAAAGGTCATTATACTATTTTTAAAAAAGCCCTAATTGCCCAGCTCTCAATGTGGTAAACACTGACACCAGTTGAGTCGATGGTAGATTAATGACAAGTCAACTGAACATTGGATAATTAAATTATTTACATCAAGTCTGCATATTGTTTTGTTTTATTTGCATTAAATTATCAAAATTTTGATATGATTTGTGCCACAGCTCTATTTTCGTTAAGTTACATTTTATAACCATTTTACTATTACCCACTGTAGCTCAGTCAGTAGGTGTTTTAAATATCCCTTCAATCATTTTCACCTCACAGAAATATATTATATTTTACAAAGTTCCTATAAATTTATTGTATGTATAAAAAAATAAAAAATAATAATCCTCCATTACTGACCTGTACTTGTGCAACGCTATTCTATGACTCAGGAGCAAATTGTGACATATCCGTGACATGCAGTCCAGGAACTGATCACACAGATCCACCTCAGTGATCTGTGCACATGTACCAAGAACACACCTGTCTGGCTCGTTCAGCATCTCTATACACCTCGTCAGCAGCAGCTGTTCTCTCACTGATGTCGGGTTCGGCTCATGTTCACTGTCACTGTCATCATCATTATCTGCAGCAGTCTCCTGGCTGTACAATGAGTCCTCATACTCATAAGTTATTTGTTTATTGCATACATTTACTGTTAATTCACCTATCACTTCAAGATACTCCAAAACATATGGATTGTTTGGTAATTTTGTTCTATCTAATTTCTGAAGTTCCTGTGCTGAAATAGCAAAAAGATAGATCAACAAATTGAAGCTATTAAAATTATCTGATAAATGAAAATTGTGTGACAAGTTACCAGGAATATATTTTTATTAATATATGTAAAATATCAACCAAATGTATCATTATTTTAACAAACATTTTCATACATTTATGAATATGTTTCTAGTCTTTATTGAATTTAAATACCTTCTATTACTAATAATATATTCCTATGTTACGAAATTTACTTTATCTTTACAAAATTATACATATGCCTTACCATGTCCAGGTGGTTCCAATGCAAGCACAGAATGCAATAACCATGAATCATTGATTAGTCTGCCATGATGGAATCTGTGTCTTCGCAAACACTTGACCAACTGTAGGAACGGGAACCGTTTGCTCGTGTCTTGCGCCAGCGCAGGGATAACGTACATCTCAATAGGCTCCGGGTAAGGATTGCAGAGGAACGCCGCTGTGAACTCTGTCATCACAATATCGCTGAAAATGGATTGTTCATTCATTAATGACTGTCGCGTTGGTCGAGTTGTTGCAAGAGCGACTGCCGATCGGGAGGACCTGGGTTTAAACCCCGAGTCGCGTACTATTGGATTTTTCCAATTTATAATTTCTAGTAGTGACTCAGAGTCTGGAATTGTGCCCGGTGTATGGCAATAGGCTCACCACGAAACGTGTGGGTGTACTACACCCCTCTGCCTACCCCTTCGGGGCTTACAGGCGTGATGTTACGTTTATTTTCATTCATTAATTTACCTCGGGTAGAAGTGCTACGTTAGTGTTGGAGTATACAGATGATATGGTAGAAGAATCAGGCCATATTGAATGTAAATATTTAATTCAAACTAAATACAGAAACTAATTCAATTGTACAATGAAACGAAAATATTGTATAAATCACACATTTTATTTCAGCTCCATATTAAATAATTAAAGAATTTTTACAATTAATAGATATTTCCATATGCTTACCAGACATTCATGGAAATATTCAAGCATGGCCCACAACAAATTAACAAGAATTTTAAATTAATTGCTAATCACTGCGCTTTGGTATGTTTTAAATTTGTTGTCTAAACTGAAACTAATGACAAATAATGATAAA
This sequence comes from Parelbella machaon machaon, assembly GCA_018246775.1. Lineage (NCBI taxonomy): Eukaryota > Metazoa > Arthropoda > Insecta > Lepidoptera > Hesperiidae > Parelbella > Parelbella machaon. The sequence goes on from DWFV01000753.1 coordinate 7,204, forward strand.
AACATGACTTACTCATATTCAGATGATTTAACGAAAGATACCAAGCAAAGCGGTCTCTGTATAAGATCTAGTAGAGCACCGGATAATAGAGTTGGTGGGTTTGGAGATGGTCCATACAGCGGTGGTGTTCGTTGACACATCAATTGACGCAAATCTTTGAAGTAGCCTGAATAATTAATAAACATGTCATTAGTAACATTTACACTAAAATTAACATTATACCACAACAATCTTATAGATTTACTACTCCAAAAATATTGAAGTAACTCAAAAAAAAATATGGCAACATTATTAACAGTAGAATGTGTTAACAGTTTGCATTATTTAAATTCTATTCAACATTAGAAATAAATTGAATACATCATTCAAAGTTCGCATTTAGTATTAAAAAAAAAAAAACATAAGACAAGTCATTCCAGTCACTTGGCAAATTAGAATAAAAATGTGTTATTGTGAAGCAACTTACCTCTTTTAATTAAATACAAGAATGTCAGCCCTACAATGTCCACAGCATTATCATAATTCATGCATGCTTCAGCTGATTGGGCCGATGTGAACACCTCCAGCATTCTCAAAGGAACTGCTAGTGGCACCTGCAAATTATTAAAAGTAATGTTATTTTACTCCTCAGTACTGACTGATTATAAATATAATGACAATAAAATGTCTAGCATAGGAATCATTTTTGTTACGTGCACATGATTAAGTTAAACTCTTGTGCTGTTTTATACTAACATTTAAGTATAATGACATTATAAAACAATTATTGAGATAATGTGAGAATGTCTATTCACTGTGTCTACAAGCAGAAAACTAAAATAATTCTGATTCTGAGAAATAACAAAACATGAGATAAAACACAATACAAATATAAATTACTGTGAATAATGATTTGTATAGAAAATTTATAAAAACTGTATTAATATTACTGGATGCAAAGAACTTCATACAATATTCCTCAAATGCCTACATCAACATATTGTTTTATCAAACCTTTTAGTTCATGCTGTTTGTGAACAAAATATGACTAGTCATCTGTATTTTGTATACAAAAAAGTTATCATTGCCAAATGATTGCTGAGGAAACAGGGCAACATATAAATGAGTACAAGGCAATTATACATTTAGAGATAAATCTTACTACTACAGAATAATTAATGATTTTTCATAAGACAACTAAATATAAATGATTATAACAATGACTAAATGTTAATTCATTTGTGACATGTTTATTGTCATTGTCAACATCGTAATCAGCCTATCTCAGTCCACTGCTGGACATGGGCCTCCCCTAATGAGCGCTATCGCGCCCTGCCGACATATTTATATAACAATTGTACCTCAGAATCACTCTTCAGCAGTCGAAGGTGCAAAGCCAACAAGCGCCTGATCTGAATAGCTGAGCCTCTGCTTTGAAACACCTTCTTCCATTGTTTTAATATCAATTGCGATATTGATACCTGAAAATTGATAAAATTATTTGTTTCAACTATCATATTTATAAGAACATACCAAGCGAAATAAAGTACAACCTGGTAAATTCTCCTTTACAGCTATGTCCAACCCAATTAATTTGTTTTCATTGATAAGTGACAATAATATTGAATCTAAGCAATCAAACAAATGGAATAATCGAATTTAATAAAGTTGTTTACTGTTATTTTACTGCTATGTTAGCCGTTATTACTTTGTTACAATTGATATTAAATTGCAAGTCTACAATAATGAATTATTAACAAAACTATCAAGCAAAAATTAATATTATAAAATTATGAAAATGACATACCAATCTAGCAAAATCTTTTTTATCATCATAGAAAAACAATATCTTGGCAATAAGAGCTGATATCAACACTTGGTCATCTTGATTAGCATTTGGGAAGATGTTATCAAACTGTTCCCGCTCACTCTCCTTGCAGTGCTTTCTGGTGAGGTAGCTTCTCACATATGCTTGTATCTTTATTGTACTGTGCAACTGTTTCCTGTGCTCCTGTAAGTATATCAATTTATGTTGGTAATAACACAAGATACCTAACATCACACCTGTATTTCCCCTAAAAGTTAGGGAGAAGAGTCCAGCACACTTCCATAATTCTCCAGTTACTTTACATGTCCCACTATGGATTAGTGAATGAGCCATTGCCATTCACTAAAGTCAATCAACTGGTCATAACTTAAAAATACCTGGTTGTACTTGGATTTTATAAGACCTAGGACTGGGTGGAGTGGCTCCAGCTGTGGGAGGTCCATATCTGGCAGAGCATTTCTCAAGGCATGATGTGTGGATGATGGATGAAGTTTGAGGTATATAAAATGAGAGATGGACAAAACCTGGACATGTAAGTATTAAGAAAGCAAAAAATCAACCTTGTGTATCCTAGTTGGCTAAAAAACTAATAACAGTCTTAACTTTAGATTTAAAAATCATGAGGAATAATAAAGAGCATTTGTATTTATGTTTGTATGGTAAATTATTATTGCAAGTGAATGCAAAATGAACAGTTAAAAATTATATCATTTTATTTGTATGTTGAGGTCATCTGCAACCTGTTTTTTAGTACTTATATATAATTAAAACTTAAATAATATAGTTTTCAGAGGTTGTAGTGACTTAAAATGTTATCAATATTTCGAATAATTTTAATGATTATGTGATAAGGTGCTTGGAAAGCTCAATACTCAATTGTTACTTAAAAAAAATTAGGTATACTTTCGTTTCAGTTTTGATGGAATTGTTAAACGATTTATATTAATAGTATCAGTATTAAAGAAAGAAAAAATATTACGACTAATTCTGAAGCGATTCATAGCTCAAGTTGAATAAAATTATAGAAACTACTGAACAGAAATAATTAAGTTTAAATTAACCTCTCGTTTTTGTCTCTGCTGTTGTGACTGAAGAATAAGCGCGGCTCTGTCTGTCTTCCGGGAGTCGCTGGCTCCAGCTAGATTTTGTAAGGGCTTGCGCCTAAAATCCCCTTCGAATGAATACATCACTGAAATTTTTTGTAAACAACAATCAGCTGAAAAGTCCAACCACAAACACTTTATACGTCACAGCACAACCTACCATGTATATTTTATTTTATACACATGCAAACGCTATTTAATATGCGTTCTTATCACATATTCATGATATCGTGTTTATCCACTAATAACTCATAGGTACACTATAAATTTGATTCAACATTTACGAATTTAGAGGAAGTACTTGCCAAGAAACAATCTTTTATTCCAATTCACAGTGATTTGTGTTTTAGTCATCCACCAATAGTAATGTGTAGTACTGTGAACACAGATAATATAAATTTATTAGTATTAGCATATAGTACAGTGTAAATATGAAACAAAATTGTCGCAGATGTACAAAACTGTTTTTTATCTATTATGGTTTTCAGAGACATTGTGCCAGACAGTTCAGACAAATAAATCAAACGGTCTAGGTGTCAAAAAAATAGAATCAAAATTATTGTAATAAATAATATTGAATGATTGATTAACTATTCAGTTTTTTTTACTCCAAAAATATAAATATAATGCTTATTTTTGGCGTATTATCTTGTAAATTTTATAAATATATAAGATATTCTTAAAATAACGTTACGGGTATTTTGTAAAAAAAATCATAATAACATGTTCTATGTAAACTAAATAATACGATAATAGAAATGACTTCACAGTATATTGAGTATTCAATCGAATGTTTAGATCGCTTGGCTTCAGTGAACAAAACAGATGACAGACCAGCATCGTTGATGACATACATAGTAATTGCTCTCAATGTTTCTGTCATATTTAAGAAAATCTAAACAATACTAAAATATGATAAAAACATATGTAACAGATATTGTGAAAAAAAAAATTAGATACCATACCATACAGGATACCATATTATGATAAATCGATAGTTAGGGAAAGATTGTGTTAAGATGATATATTTATCTCCCTAGAGGGAGACACTGACACTGATAGAAAGTTGGTAAGATTTGTTCGCTTAGAAAAATCATTATAGCCCTTATATTTCGAATAGTGGTATGTCATTACACAGTTATCATAAGAATATTAAGATTCATGCTAATGTTCAAACACTTTCTTTTTATTTTACAATTGTGGTATGTGGAGTAGCAAATAGTAATATTTTAAAAGTAGCAATTACCCGCTCGATATGCTGGGCATAATTTGAAATTTTACAATAAAAAAAAAAGGAATGTTCCAAAACTACACTTAAATTTACCACTAGCCCACTTAATCTGAAGTAAAACTTGTAAATTGAAATTCTTTGAAAAAGAAAAGCCATAGCAATACAGTCGCAAGGAACAGGGCAGTAAACGCCGTGCAGAACATGTCATTTATACGTATAAATGAATAGCAATGGATAGCACAAACTAATTTTTAAATAATTTGATTTTTTTTTGTTATGTAATATTGACGCATATACGTTTCGTATATACGATATGCACTATAATTATATAATTATTGATATTTTTGTTTGTTGGTTCGCACCCTATTGAACCAAAGTACTTTTGCGGAATGTTACTTATTCACCAAGTAGGTAATTAACAGTACTTTATATATATAGACAATATTTTAGTTACTTTTCGTATGATATTAATATAAAATATTGGTATTCTCCGTACCGCGCTGTACCACATACATAAGTATAAACATTATAAAATTGTTTTTGAAATGAAAATGGTTCCTTTCGTTTGTAAGGATTAATATGACATGCCTTAAAATAATGCTTATAAATCAACATTTAATTTTTATTAAAATTATGCCTTGCTTGTCCCTTTTTTATATAAGACTGGCGATTATCTACCCACAAAAAATTATTCACAAAAAAAATTTTGTTAAACTCACTAGTTACACCTTTTCCTAAGGCGTCAATAACCTATTTTAAGTAACAATTAACATTATTGAATAATTCAATTCTATCAAGAAAAAATATTTATTGTAGAAATATTAGATTACCAGTTCTAAATACGATAAAAACTTAATTAATATATTTCGATACAAAAATTTAGGTTTTTTTATTCTCAATAATATCTTTCATTGTAAGGTAGTACTTCATGTACATAATGCACAATGTCAAATTCATATCTGTAATTTTTTATATTGAAAGTAACTTGTTTTTTTCTTTTTAAGGAGTCTTAGGTATTTGGCAATGTTTTTGTTACATTTATACGCCTTTATTTACTTCTCAAGTTCAATGTATTGAACACAGAGACCAATTCCCGTTCACAGTATAAACAAAGATTGCAACCCGTTGTTATCTTATCTCATTACATGGAACAGTTGATAACTAATTTTTTATCAGTTTGTGCAACATTGCTTCTTTTCTATATGAAGGCGTGAGTCAGTGCAGTTTTGTGTATTAATAAAATAAAATAAAACCATAATGCATAGTTTAAATGAAATGAATGCGCGAAAATGTCGGCGTTAAGATATTTTACTGTGCTATTGTTTGTTGCGTGTTGTGCGGGAACAGATATCTGTCCGAAGCAATGTGACTGTGATTTAGACAACGGTCTAAATAGGGCGATATGTTCCGACCAAAACATTATCAGCGTGAGTGTGGGCGTGCCGAAGGAAGTCCAAATATACAGCTTGAGCCATAACGTTATAAGCGAGCTGGATAATTACTGTTTTAAGGTAATCTCAGAAAATTAATTTAATATTAATTAGATATATTGTATAAGATAAATATTGTATTTG
>DWFV01000754.1:0-12916 GCA_018246775.1 Parelbella machaon machaon
ACTTAAGCGGCCAGTATTTAAAATAAAAATACAATTTACATATTTTTGGTTTGGAAATACAGGTTACTCTATAAAGAATAAAGTAGCCATAAAATTAGGAACATAAATTAATTAGCCATTAATTTACAATATCCAATAGATTTTTTTCTTACAATTCTAACATGGAACAAATATGCTTGGGAAACATACAACATCTTTAATCATTACTAGATAGGTTGTTTTATGGTAAGGTGGGGCATGTTACAGGTATTCATGGGTCATTCCATTCAAAACTCATTAAAAAATTGTTTTGATTCTTAGTTCACAGAGGTTTTTTAAATTATGATGTAATATTTTTTAGTGATTGCAATGTATTTGAGCAGAATCATACAAATGCAAATTTGTATAATGTTGCACTGTGGTTTTATATGGTAGCTTTAGATGAATGGGGGCGTTTCTTTGGCGCTATGTCGTTCCTACACGTAGTTTCATTCCGCCCGCGCTTTTTCCATCGTTTTTATAGTCAATGTTGGCAGTGTTAAAATTTTTTTTTTGCAGTAACGTTGGGCAGTAATGAATACAAATATTATCTTTTAAAATTGATATTATTGATTTTATGACAACTGACTTTTTGTAAAGACTATAGGATATGTAGTTAACTGTTTGTTACACTGTTTTTAAATACAGTACTTTTATGATATGCGCAATTAATTATTTCAATTTTTTTTAATGATAAGAGTAACAGTGATAACACAGGTCACTATTGAAATATTTATACATAATGCTGTCAGATTGAGACAGCGAATGTTAACAACATTTTATAAATCACAACTTTTAAATTCGTTTTGTGTTCAAGCTACAATCATCTTTCTTTAAAGTATAATATCTTATAAGAATTCTGTCTTGAGTCAAAAGTTGAATTTTTTAATAAACGGTCAACACAACCAAAGGGCAGGAAATATTTTGTTATCCACCAACTTATTTGACACTATTGCAATGTCATAATAATATGATAATTGAATGTTAAAACAGTCGAATCTTTACGACTGTTCAACAAAGTGGATGGTTTAGTCAAACCTGTATAGTCATACAGATTTAATAAAGGTCATTTAGGTAGATAACAAACCAACAATTCTAATTATTACACATTGTCATACCAGGTTTCTTACTGGATAGACAGAGAGCACTGACAGCCAGATATGTCTATCCTTACGGACCTGATGTGCTTCAACCTTCAGCATTCTCTTCATGCTTCATTCTCTTATTAATATCATAAACATGTTACAATTTAAATTATGAATACATTGATCTGTATATTAATTAGCAATTATTCTATGCATATATCAAAAATATTCTGCTAGGATTTCATTAAATATTATAATGGAAAAATCAACATGGTAAGGAACCTCTTTTTGAAGATGCTATATGACTTGTGTCAAACATCATAATGATATTGCAGCTTATCCTCAATGATTGTTTTCTTCTGTTATCTCATTTTGAATAACTCGCCCTCGTTGTGCCAATCTAATATATCAGAATTATTTTCATTTCGTTTCGGACATATGTAGCAGCATTTATATATTTTTAATCAACGAGGTGGCTCTCCATTTTTCACTATAGTACGTACCGCGGACGATTGCAAGGCAACGCCCTCCGCACAGTGTCAGCTCGTGCGCGATATCGCAAACTCCAATACTGTTTATTGATCCGTCGCACGCCTTCATGTATATCCACTATACACTGTGCTGGTGGTGGCATTTGAAAAATCTATTATTTACAGCTTATAATCTTTCGTAATCTTTGTTGTTGCGAGCTTGTATTAGGTGGTTTGTTTATGTCGACAATTATGTTTCTCATTTTTATTATGCCATCACGCCAGATACCTTACCGGGTAGGCAGAGAGCATCGAGTTCACTTTCTTCATACATCTCCGGAGCGCCTGACTCCCTCTTCAGCTAATATCTGATAAACATATATGTACTAATTTAAGCTATTCTGTACACAAAAATAATACTGGTTTTGATTGAAAGTTACTTATCATGAATTAGTATTTTTGCGTACGTCAAGAATGCCCTTGTCGTGAAACGACTCGAGTGACTTTGACAGTAAAGGAAAACATCTTAAAAAAACACGCATCTACTTATGTACGTGCGGTGGTTATGCGTCCATCCATACTAAACTAGGAATGTTTTATTCATGAATTTTGTCACATTACGGTTTTATTTGCTCTAAAGTGTATATAATAAGTATTTAAAGAACTGGAACATCTACGAATTTCAAAATATTGTATTAAATCTACGGAATTTCGACCGAATAAAGCAACAAATGCTGGAATTAAAAAGCAAAGTAAATTGGAAAAGTAACGTAAATTACAACAAATTTCGCGCAAATTGGTCAAAATATCATTACTGCCATGTGTTTAATTCGGCTATAATGTATTTATGGAAAACCTGTCCTATCGAATTTTTCGAATTTTGTAATCTGAACAAACTCCATAAAGTGGTCCACACATTGCATAATTCTTGATAAGCCGAGGTCCAAACGTGAAGTCCCTTATCATTCCACATCGGGCTTGTATTGTTCAGGAAGTAGAAACCCCAGATTGCCTACTGCACGCCTTCGATATTTAGGTTCATGCGGGTTATATGACGAGGAACAATTTCCTGCTCTACTTGCTGTTCGATTAGGAACTCTACCACATTTGTAATAGGACAGATAATTATTTTATTGCACCATATTGTTACCTAATGCATAAAGTTGTTTAAAGAAAATTTTATTTGGGTTTGTTTTGTCCTTGAAACATGACTATTCCATTTTCACACCCGTTAAAAATCTTTTTTTAAAACCCGCTAAAAATTTTTTTAAGTCAACATAAAACGGATTCGAGTTCCAGGACCTTGGGTTACTTATGACGAGCGAATCATTGTATTAATGATATTTCATTGTGAATTACTATTCGCCAGTTAGCGAAGACGGGATTATTATACTCAGCTATGTGCAAACTGTTAGGAACATGTGCACTTTGTTCAAGTCTAATTAGAACCTCCTGTCCTAGAATACTTGCGTATGTCTAACCCCCCAACTTTCCGCACCCCGCATAAACAAGTTGAATTTTTTACAGCCATTGTCGTCAAGACTATCATTGTGTTATAACTGTTGTTAAGTTCGTTTTTGTTACCTTCGTGTGTTAATGTTGTAACAATTCGATTTTTGTATGAATTTCTATTTCGTAAGCGTTAACTAGCGTTTTTTAAGGGTTAACTTCCTCCGCTATGAAATCGATAATTATTAACATTAAAATTGTGCGAAAGTTTAAAGTCTACTTAAAACTGGTCTCGACTTTAAAATGTAACAGTAGCAATAATATGATAAGACTAACCTAAATTGATCACATTGCCTTAAGCGGATAACAGACATCTTACGTTTGAGACCTAAGTCGTTGGCTAAAGATGTGGGAATGTATAATTAGTTGTCTAACAATAAGGCGATTATTTTAGGGCACCCTTTAATTTAGTGCGAAGTATGAAGTTTTGGCTTGGCAATTTATTTGTATAGAGTGAAGATTAAATTAGACTATAGAGGATTGTACAAAAATTGGTGTTGAAATAAGCTTTTAATGTATTGTAACATAAATGTATTAGTATTAATGACGTAAGCTCGTAGTGTGGGCTCGAGCAAAATTTTAAAATATCATCTATCGGTGGTTGATTAAGTAAGTGATGATGTTTGAGATGTACCAAATTAGACTTTTGAATTTTATCTTGGGGTTCAAAAACAACAAAAGTGTTATGAGATGATGAAGTAATTTAGACGCAGTCTCGTCAGGTGTCTTAATGTGAAGATATGACCGTTTAAATGTATAGGCTATTGTAACATCGATGTCGTTTTCATTAATGAACGCACTGGATGTATCTAGGGAATGTCTATGTACCCGGTAGACGATAAGTGTTACAACTTTATCAAGTGCAAATAATTCTATTGCCATAGCTTTATGATGTATATTCCACTATGATCGTTGCGGTTTTTTTATCAATATTGTGTAAAATCGTGTGCTTTAACTGTGTGCACATTTTGATGGCACTATTAACGTAAATTCAGTAAAATTGCCTAGAGATAAAACCCTATGACAAATTCCGACCACTTTGAAGGGGAAAATAACATGGAACAACAGAAGGTACACGTCAGTGATACTGACATAGATTGTATCGATACGTTACTACAGCAGATAAGTGCCACCTACACCGTGCTACAGTATACAAATAGCTAGTCTATTTGCAACATCACTTACCCACGTGTGACATAATCGTGACCGGCGGTGTTCCTTTCGGCTTCCACTTGTGTTTTCTTACTTATAAATACAAGCATACGACTTAAATATATCACGGATTTATCAGCTTGTTCAAAATTTGCTTGATTTCAAGAATCACCTGTGATGTCTTTATTGAGTAAAGTGCCCGTGGTATATTGTTATTAAATATGAAATGTGTATATTTAAAATTATTATCAGGCAGACATTGAGAATCATCTTCAGTTACCGTACATGTTGTAACTGATTTTATTTTAATTTTCTTAATCGTTATTCAATCAGAATTTTTGGCATTTCATTTTTACGTATCTAATATCCATGGGTCGTAATAATTTCAATTGATGAAAATCTGACAAAGATAATACTAGATATCTGGTTACATTTTGTATCTGTATCAAATAGAATCGGTCGGAACAGTATGTACACAATCTTGTTTTTACGCTGGCCTCTTGCCACCGTCAATTTGAATCAATTGAATGTGTCCACCTAATAATTTAGTTTGTCAGTAGGTATATCAGGAAACACTATGATACATCAATATGAAACACACTGGGACTGATTGGTGTCCATTAGTTTTTTTTATAAAGGGAAGTCTGGATTTGAATTCGTCGCTTCTGCAATGTGGGATAGTTATAATACCAGTTCGGGTGTAAAAACTTTTTAAACCGTCCTCAATATGAAAACAAGGATGAAAGTTGTAATGAATAACAACCGGAAATAAATGCTCATTGTATCCCCTGAAAATGCTACACTGGTGATTTATATCCGGTACAGCACAGGTCACTGCGCAGTTCCTTTGAAAACTTGCACCATTTATGCCGCAGATTCCATATATATTATGATTAGTTGAATTTGAACTGCCGTTATAAAAATATCATACTTTATGATTACATATTTTCTAAGTCCAAAAAATGACTCCACACAAGCAATCTTTTTAACCAATCCATATCATTTTTCCACTGCTGCTTTCAAACCAAAATCATGTTTTTGTGCACACCTATTTTTTTGTATGTTAATAGAATCTATATATTTATATAGCCAAAATTAAACTCGCCATCCAAACTCAAATGTACCTTAAAATATAGTTTTATTTTCAATTATCTTGGCAGAAACATAATATTTAGTATGGGGCAGAAATATCACTCAAATAGTTGGGATTAAAGCATTTCATAAGGCTTTAGTAGTATATAAATAATATTTGTGTGTTGAATAAATGCCTAGATAACGGTATAACTCGACAAAATTGAATGTAAGCACTGATAACGAAGAGTGCGTAAACAGTGTACTATGTCCAACAGAATGGATACAGACGCTCTTTCACATGTACAGATCGAGGCAAAGTTGTGCCTCGAACAATACTACACGTGTATAGATCAAGGCAATGTTATGCCTAGATCTATGCTACACACGTCATACTACATACGTCATGACAGCGGTCAGTTAATGAATCTATAAGACTACTGTCTGTAAAAAGTATACTAAAAGTATGTAACTAAATAATTATTACGGTAAAAATTATAGATTATAAACTATTGTTGACTGTGGATTCGTAGAGTATAAATGTAACTATGTAAAGATTTTACGTTACGGTAAACGGTATAACATAACTACATTTAAGATATTTGTAATTTATTTTTATTGATTGTTACGCAAACTTTACTTTGTACTACTTAAACGTATAATCCACGGTTGGCTTTTTAAAGTAAACGAATATATAGTTATTATTATGATTATTCTGTAAATTAGGAGAAAGTCCATGTTATGTAACACCTTTTGTTATAATCTTCAAATTGTTTGATTTTTAGTATCTTATTCTATAAAGTAAAATATCTTTTTTTTTTCTAAGGAGATTAAGAGCGCATGTCGATTATATCATATTGTTAATAAAATATATGTATAAATTGCTGATTTTGTATTTTTATTTTATTTCAAATCCTTTGTTTTCTCCCGAATGTAATTCCTTAATCATATATTGCATTTAAAATGTGGGCTTACATGAGTTAACTGACATTATATATTATTAACGTATAAGTATATCAAAGTGCAAATAACAAATTTATTTAAACCTTAACAATGCCACTTTGTCATAGTTTAAAGTCACACTTTATTCTCAAAATACTATTCGACAATACACATAAGTGAAATGCATATTTATAATTAATCGAAAGAACTCGTCATAAACATGGTAATTATTTTAAGATTTGAAAGGTATTATTTTCTGACATCTGGAAGAAAAGAAAATATAATGACTTCAATACTACATGCTAGTTTTTTACTGATTTGCGTTACATTTAATTTATTCCTTGTTTTTCGTCTTACGTACTTCTAGGAATTACAAGCAGGAAAGCTCTAATATTTAAATTTAAAGATATAGTATCGTGTAACTTCGTCTTCGTCATTACTGTTACCTATTTGCTGTGTAGTAGATATGTGTAGTTACCCAAAACTGAAGTGCCTTCAGTGTGAAGTTTTTCTGCGAAATTACGCAGATATTGTCCAACGCAAAACCAATTGATATATAATAATTATAGGCATATAAGCAGTGATAGCCTAGGCTTCAAACCATGGCGCGCAAGCTTTTACAAAAGTGCGTTTTAAGTTCAAATATCACTTGCTAACGGTGAAGGAAAACATCGTGTGGAAACCTGCACTCCTTAGAATATATTAAAAAAAATCTCAAGATGTGTGAAGACTCATTCTTAGTCTCGGATACTCGTCATTTGAGTCATCTGAAATGTTCCATTGAATTTGTTTTTTTGTGTATTATATACATTTTAGCTCTTGGCACTCCATCTCTATATAAACTGACTTGCATTGATCAGAATCTCACCTTCTTCTGTGGTCACTCACAGTTTACTTAAAAAGCTGTGAGTCTTTTCAAAGATGTCTTTTTTCCGTTTATTATATAAATACCTAATGAGAATTCGAAGATTCAATGATGCAACATCGCGAAATGAGCAAGGTCGACCAATGTTGCGGGCACTATCACTCTAAAAATAACCGTTTAGTTGACAAATTACGTGTAGGTATGTACACTACAATCCTTCATTGAACGAACGGCTTTATCAGTTTTGTGATAGTTTTGTGTAAGTATTGAGCCTATCGTAAATGTTTATTCTTTTTGTAGTTCTAAAGTATTTATTTAAAATAGAGAGATATCCGTTCAAAAGCAGAATATAGCTAATAAAGATATAGTGACGTACGGGAATACAGGTACGATACATATTGTCTTGTCATAGACTTCTTTCAAAATTGGAAAAAATAATAAAATTTAAAAAAAGATTTTGTTGTTGCCAACGATATTAAACACAAAACAACGCAAGTTGGGCACGTTATCGCCACATCGTTTTCCAGTTTTAAGCTATTAACGTTCGTTCCGTCAGGTTCCGTCGTCATCATCATCATTATCATTATTAACTCTTTCTTTCGTTCCACTATCGGCCAGTCTTAACGCGTGTAGGCTTACTCATCTTGTTTTCCTTCACCGTTACTGTAACTAATATTTGATCTTAACAACTTACATAGCTTTGTGACGTCAGGAGAGCGTACTGTTACGGACGAAAGTATCTCGAAAGTTCGCTGTTCGTTATGTATTCCATATACATAGGTATACATATAAGAGTATTGTTGCGGACGTATTTAGAAACTTCGCGTTATGTATTGCATATACACTACCGTTCAAAAGTTTAGAATCAGTAAAGTTTTCGTTTACAGAAACAACACACTGCAAAAAATCATTAAAAAAACATATTGTTATTAGAGATTACGGTTTTTACGAACGTACAAATAACAATATTTAACAAAAACACAAATTTTTCTACAACTATCCCTTTTTTGTTAAAGGGCTGACACACGTGTTTTATGACCTCTCAGGTTGCGACACCGCCACTTGGGGATTTCTTAGAATCGGCGACTTTTGTAATTGTTCCTGTAATGACTGGGGTCTAATCTTTACAATATGAGTACATTATTTCAAAAAACGTCAGTTTAGAGTTCAGTTGCATTAGTTGCGCGCCATGGATTTGAACTCAATTTGAATTTGAGTAATGAAGTAACCTAAAGTAAACATTGGATCTATGAACCTACAAATCTTACATTAAGCTATAGAAGTTTCTTTATCCAACAAAAATGACATACTTGCATTAATTTAATTGAGTGACTATATTCATATCTTAAAATTATAATTATCTTATATATGAGGTGATATGGTTTACTTCCATTATTCAACCTTGACAAATTTAAATAAAACTATTATTATATCACCATAGCACCCTCACAAGGTAGGCAGATAGCACCAAGTGACAAATATCTCCATATCTACAGATCTGAAGGTAATATTCAAGAGAAACTCACCTTGAACCCAAGCGTCTCCATTTGATGCCTTGATGACCTTATACGACAGGTTCTTCATGTCCTTCTGCACCTCCGGATCCTCGAACCTGCGACCGATGAGACGCTTGGTTGCGTAGAAGGTGTTGCCGCTGTTGGTGACCGCTTGGCGCTTCGCTGGCATGCCCACTAAACGCTCGCCCTCCTTTGTAAAGGCAACATGCGATGGAGTTGTCCGGGAGCCCTCACTGTTTTCCACTACCTGGTGGGACGTTTTGGGACTTTAATCACCATCAATTAAGGGTCGAGATGCTAAAAGTAGGCCAACTTGAGTTACATGGCGTTCATTTTGAAAGCGAAAGAGAAAATCTTTAAAGGGCACAAAAGATTTTTTATTCTCTGACAACTCACACTTAGTATATTTGCTAAATGAACATAGCTTGATTTCTTATATGAATCTCTTCTTATATTTCTTATATCTTCTACTCACATCCTATATGAGTCATATTACATATAGTGAACTCAGTGCCGTCTGCTTACATAGCAAGGGATCAGGTGTAATGGTATAATAATATTAATAGCAACTGTACAGTATTGCAATACCTCTGCTAAAAAAATGGCAATGTTCACTTTTCTAGGGGCCCCTGAGCGATATGAAGTATTACGAAACACAATATCTTTGTCATCAGGCTATTTCAGTCCAATACTGGACATAGGCTTCCCCTAATGAACAAATAACAAAGTTTAGAATTTATCTCAATTTTCAAGGCATCAAGACTTCATAATCTGCCAATAACTAAACACTTAGCACTTATCTTCACTATTTATTTATCCTTTTATATTCTATTAGTATAAATTTGGCTCTAGAAGGTTTCATATGGTTCCACAGTGAATTGTACATATATATGCTGACTGATGAACAATAATGATATAATCATTGTGACATACGAAAATGTAAACCCATTTAAAAAACAAACCTTTTCATTGCACTGTAGGCAATTTTTTAATCATGGTCCTATCAGACAGAAAACTGTTATGTCCTAAAGTATACTACACACACTTACAAAAAATCTATTTAATCCTCTAGCTGTCCAAATAAAAAACATAACAAAATCATTTCATTTTAGATCTGGATGGTGATTATGGTAACATAACATCACGCCTTTAATCCCTGAAGTGATAGACAGAAGTGTAATAGACTTCCATATTTCATCAGTTACATTTAAGTTCCACTATATAATAAGCGGTGAGCCTAATATTATATACCAGAAACAGATCCAAACTCCAAGTCACTACTAAATCATTTCATTCTGACAATTGTGACCTCTATCAGATAAGGACGGTATCCCAATGATGGCATGATATATAATATATTCCATAGTCACCAGTAGGTATTAGTACCTGTCAGTAACCCGATACAGGACTATACAACCCTGTATTATAGATGGACTTTTCGAGTCCATAATCTCAGCTGAATTTTTTAAATAACTTCTTGTAGTTACTCCTCTGGCATATCAACAAAGATTTTTCACATAACATTCACACATATAATCTTACCTTTGGCTGTTAAGATATTCAAATTTCCAAACCATGCTATCATCATCAACATTATCAGCCTACTCCCATCCACTACTGGACATAGGCCTCTCCAATGGCACGCCACTGAGCTCGAGCGAAGAGCTGAAGAACCATAATATACTATAACTTAAATATATATTTCGACAATCACCTTTGGTGTCTTCCCCTCCATGACTGCGACACATGAGTTGGTGGTGCCCAAGTCAATGCCGATGACTGCGCCTCTGATCCCTTCCGATCTGCAAGTTAAGCATATATTTAAATGTTGCTACATTGTCATAGTTTGTTCAGTGGCATACACACATATAACAGAAATGCTCATATATATTGTGAGAAACCAATGATTTTATAAAATAAATAAATAAAGGACACTAAACATACTTAATAACTATTATAGTTGCAAGGTTACAATATGCATCAGCGGCATATCAACAACTTTGAGGTCGAAATTGCTCAAATATTAAGCTGTCTATGTGAATGAGCACATATTTAGTCATAG
Source organism: Parelbella machaon machaon (assembly GCA_018246775.1). Lineage (NCBI taxonomy): Eukaryota > Metazoa > Arthropoda > Insecta > Lepidoptera > Hesperiidae > Parelbella > Parelbella machaon. The sequence continues at coordinate 10,692 of DWFV01000754.1, forward strand.
TCATCATCAAATTTATTAATCCATGTTCAGCAAAATCTTCCTTGCCCACATATTGGGCATATAAATATGTAATCTTTCATGAGTCTCTGTCGTGACCTCACTGCAAACAGCAGAAACTCATGAGGAGGTTAATGTTTAATACAGTTTAAAGCTGATGACACTGGTCACAATATAGCAGGTCATAGCATTCCCCTCCTCATCATTAAATAAAAGTCATCATCCCCTCATCATTAAATAAAAAAGTCATCAGTTTAAGGTCCATGAATATTGTTGACCACATGTGACAGCATATCATCCAAAAAGCCAGTTTGATCATTTCAATTTGAATGTAAAGTTGTTTTAATAAATAGGTAGTAGTCGTTTTAGGTAATATAGATATTGATTAATATCAGTAGCTTTTTAAATCGTGTCACTTTAAAATATGCATTTGATAGTTACTTGCACGAATTTACTTCAGTACTTAATAGCTATATTGCGACATAGATTAACAAAATTTCATTTCAACATATTTGAATGAATAATGGAATAACAATTTATACTCTTTTGCGTAAAAAATATGTGAAATGCAGTAATTGAAGTAATTATGTCCGAATTCAAAGGTCGTGCGTGGAAGTTAGGTTATAAAAATGATAACAAAAATTTGAATATAAGATGCTTACTTTTGTCTGTACTGGATAGCATGGCGTTGGCAGATAGGCACCGTGGGGGCTGCGGCCTGTAAGGAAGTCAATTAGGAGCCAAAGAAACATAAAAGTATATTACTATAACATGTGCCTACTATAGTGCCGGCCGTATTTCGTAATTATTTCCTAGAATAATCTAGATTTTACAATGTATAAGTTATTATTAAATGCAATATTTTAGTTATTTACAGCAAAATGACACTCGATTTTCATTCGTTTCAGATAATATAAATGATATTTACATTTTTGAGGATAGATGAAAAATTCCTGTGCGTATGTATGTCGGTACCGATTCCCGAACACTCCAGGGCCTTTCGGCCGATCACCCGCGTGGCCGTCAACATTTTTACACTATTCTTTGTTCACAATGAATTATTTTTTCCGTTTTATTTCACTTCAGACAGAACATGTGGATGACGCAACTTCACGAAAGAAAGATTTTCCTCGGTTTTCTATCACCCCTCAAATTGCCACACTGAAAATGGCGTGCTCGGCAAGCGTGATCAGTTTTTGTAGAATAGAATAACCAATGGAATGTTCTCGTTACATCGAGACTACTGCAGTATGTTCTTATTGGAACATACTGTTTATCTTTGTCAGTTGATTGGATCAGGTCGGTGTGTCACCTTATTTTATCAAATCACGAATTAGCATTTTAATAGCTAATACAGATGTCATTAACGAGAACAAGAAAATTGTTATATAATATTTGGAATGCTTTAAATTATTTTTTAAATAAAAATATGCATATTTAATTAAAATTGAAATTTAATTTCATTATAATAATTATACTTTAAAAAAAAAATGGTAGTGGCGCTATCGATGTCAGATATTTGCAACACTGATATGAAATATCAATTAAAACTTCTTGATGATTAGCTTCTTAGTTTTTAATTATATTTATGTAATTTGGGTAATTATTAAAAATATTTGGACTTTTACCAGAATATTCAATTTGTTTTTTTTTTCCTTATTGCTATTTACACCACATTTGCTTAGTATTGTGTGCATACCTTAAATTCGGCGCTAGTAGTATGCAATTGGTGTCGTCTGAGACTTAACGTATGGTTCGATATATTATGGTACTAGCGGACCCGGCAGACGTTGTCCTGCCCGGACATATTACATAAAGTTGTATATCACAATATCGATTGGTGACAATCGTACAAAAATTCGTCCGGTAGTTTTTGAGTTTATCGCGTTCATACAGGCGGACAGACAGACGCGCCACAGGGGACTTCTTTTTATAATAAGTATAGCTGGCCCAGCCACGCGTTGCTGTGGCTCAGTAATTATAGATTAAATCAATTTTTTACTCATTATCTAAATACAATCAAATTAATATTCACTAATAAAGCTGAGAATAGTTTAACTAACGTAACATCACGCCTGTAATCCCCGAAGGGGTAGGCAAAGGAGTGTAGTACACTCTCATGTTCCACCAGTTACGTTTAAGTCCCATGGAATAGGTGGTGAGCCTATTGCCATACACAGATCCAGACACCGAGCCACTACTAGAAATTCTGAGTTAGAAAAATCCAA
>DWFV01000755.1:0-12910 GCA_018246775.1 Parelbella machaon machaon
CCGCGACAGCATATGTCTAGCTTTTAACGTTAACCCACTATAACCATTTTTATGGTTAACAAAATAGTTCTTAAATATTACATTATTTGCGAAGATTTTCTTAATTGATTTCTAAATAAAAAATTCCACGCGGACGAAGTCGCGGGCTCAGCTAGTATGCTCATATTTGTAGAGTTTTAAAAGTCTAACATAACTTTCATAGCGGCATTTTAAAGCCAGAGAATTAGTTGACCTTGATATGTTATGCGCTATGCGTTATAAGGTGTGCAAAAAATAACTGTCACGATTTTCTTATCCGACTATTCCATCTACATTTTAAAACGTCAATGACTGAATAAATTGAAAATTCGGTCAATATAATAATGTAAAAAATACCTTTAGGCTTTAAGACTACTCGTGAGCTGTTTACTGCTACTATTTTATAACTTCTATTGGTACTCAACAATAAATAAGAAGTACGTAAGTGTATACGATATTTTGGTACGATTTTTTTTTAATATAACAAAGCTATTCATATAGTCGAATGTATTAAATTTGCGCATCGCCTATTTTGTAAGGGCTAAGTTGAAATAAGTTTGATAAAGAAACCGAATCCGGAACCGGTGAGGCCGTAAAGTTTTTACGGCGGCGCGAGCGGCAAGCCCCTTACGTTGTTACGTGACGTGAAAACCCAACGTCGCGTTGACCCCCATTTTATCACAGCGCAAATAAAATCGCAGATAATTTGTAATAACTCCGCTGCCGCCGATGCGAAATACGAAGGTGGAAGACAAAAATCATTTTTCTTTCTTTTTGTCTTTTTTACGTTCGGTATTCAATAGACCGTTAAAATAATATATCTTGTGATAATTTCTAGCCAAATGTACAATTGGGTTAATTTCAGATATTTTTACTAATATATATTTGTCAAAGCAAAGACATAAACAGAAGGCTTGTTATAAATAACCAGGGACTTCCAAACTGTTTAATGCCCACCATTCATAGTTTGGTACTTCCTCCGCACAAAATGATGTAAGCGAGTGCATTTGCAACGTTTTTGCGACCCGTGGTAGATAAAATTTATAATCAATTTAATGTTGCATTCCATTTTGGTTAACTGCACTGAACATCATAAAATATCTATCTGCAACAATGTTTCAAAATATCTTCTTGTCATAATCGTCACTTACAGTACAACGGCCCTTACTTAAGTTAAGAGATGTCAGTTCGTGATTGTGTCGTTCGCTAATGGATCTACAATTACTTTCCTTTATTTTTGTGCCCTTTTAAACCCCTGTAATATTGTTCAGGATAGTATGAATCTTTTAGTCTTAAGCTGAAAGAGTGATACACCTTAAAGTAACCTTCCTGGACGTGGGTTTAGTTCATGGGTCTACAGTATTTTATAATAACTTACGCCAATACAAATCTGTCCTAACCTAATCTGAAATCACCCAACTTATCAAACCAATCCTTCCTATCTAATATATGTCCACAATATCCATCGTCCTCTTCAATAATATTTACAATAATACGACTTATCAATGATAATTAATTTACCAATGCAATTATCTAAATGTAGGGAAACCTCATAAGGTCTGTAAGAATAGATTTATTTGTTTTTTTGGGCATTCAGTGTTCTCTGCCTACGCCGTAAAGGGGCTGGCGAGATGTACAAATAATGTAAGAAATAAAATAATAATAATTACTTAATTTGTAATGTGAATATTCTAGCGGTTCTGCAATGTAATTCATTTCGTGTGTATCTCTTTTGACTTCCAATTCCACAGCAAGCGATAGGGCATGTCGGTTGAACTGTACACATCATCCTCCCCAATATTTGTCTGTACGCTGCCAAGTCGATATTGATATTAAATATTTGTGCGAATGCTCCTACAAACACTGGGAACGCCTTTGATTTCGATAAATAAATCATTTCACTAGATATGAGTACAGATTGAAAATTTATTAGTGCCTAATTTAAAAGTGCCTAATTTTAACATGTGAATAGGGAGATGTGGTTTCCCTAACTATGTTTTTGTACACATATTAAGGCTACATGTTATTACTTATATTTTTGCAAATATCATTATAATATAATCTATTGTGAAACAGTCAAATGGATTACCTGATGGTAAGTGGTCACCATCACTTGTCAACATTTGCAACAGTCGGGGCGCGTCCAATAGCGTGTTATGTAAAAGAGATCTTCGGATCGAAACACATTCCACATTTGAGCTCAATAATTCAATCATTTCTGCAGCAAGAAATTGTAGGAGACCTTCATCATACACCACCACGCTGTTACCATGGCGCGTAGTGGCCAGTTTCTCGATCGGATATTTCTAAGCCGCTGTTAAGGCCTCCAATGTTTAACAATTATTACATAAAGATAACAAACGGGACCTTATGGTTAACATGCTAATATCCGGAACCGCCAGTTAATGTGCCTTCAGAAGCAGGGACTCGCTCATGGAAATTTATCACTAGCGGTCACCCATCCAAGTTCTGACTGAGTTCAGGGATCCTTCACTTTGCACATTTAACTTTACACACATTTTACACATTTAACTTTACTCTGTACAACTTGCTCGAGCTCTTTATAACTAATACATTTGCAATTTTAAGAATTTTGTTATTTGATTCATCCCCAAATTGCTAAAATACTGACGTAAATATTGAATTAATCAAAAGCTCTTGTCTTCATTTAACTTTTGTTTATCTTCGTATAAACAAATGTTATCGATAGATACCTGGATTTCGTTAACGGGCTCAGTATTTTCCGACATTGCTAGCCATTTACACTACTAATAGACGCTATCTCGTATCTGTGAAGTCCAATTAATATTATAGGTCTTGTACAAGAGTTTATTTTATTGTGGTTTATATTTGTCTATGTAGGTATACGGACTATAATCACACATGTGACAATGTCTATATGGTTACATCAATGTACTTCGGTTAATCATCGGCCTTCTTATTGTTCCACTGTAGAACACAAGTCTCGTATCAGAATAGGTGGAGTAAGCGACTTGTGGAGTGGAGAGCGCGGCTCGGGGCAAACGTAGAGTAGGACGCCCTCCAGCCCGGTGGGAAGACGATCTGCGAAAGGCTGCAGGCAGATGCTGGATGCGACAAGCCGAAGACAGGACGCGATGGCGTTCATTGGGGGAGGCCTATGTCCAGCAGTGGACTGAGATAGGCTGATGTTGATGATGACGATGTATCAGAATATTCTATCCTATCGTGATTGTATACAGCAAAATAATCAACATTATGTACAAATGCAAAATTATTCGGACTATTACTAGCACAAGCTCATAATGTTGTACGAGTACCATTCTCCAGAGCTTACATCGTCCAGTTAATGGCAATTGCCGTGCTAATCGAGTTTTGTCCAATTTAAACTTCATACACACAGCATTGGCTTTCCCTAAAGAGTTTTAGCCAGCGTTGTAACCATAACAAGGATTATTGCAATATTATGACTAATCGTGACAATTTGCAAGAACGATAAAACGATTGCAATTAATATACTATATTGTTATATACATATATATTTTTTTATATTTGTTAGATATATCTCAGCTGTGTAGAGATTTCTCCTGGAAATCATAACTGCTGCCCGATATTTACTGTATTATAGAGAAACGATGAAAGGGTTAATGATGATTATTACAAAAAACTGGCGTAAATAAATGCTTTCAGTACTTCATGCCATAAAATCCTCAAAATCACCTTTTTGATATCGCTATAGAGTGAGTATTACCAAACAAGCTCGCAATTTTGTGTGTGATTACTATCCTCCAAAGTGTAATCGATCGGCTAATGGCAATGGCCATCGAGATCGGGTTTAATCTAGAATAAACTGGTTTTATCCGGAATAAACTGGAAACACATTGTATCGGCAATCCCAAAAGGGTACTTAACAACGCGATACTGACAGCGGCGCCAGCTTCAATTTCGCAACTGGCGATGAATAAAAAAAAATTGAACGTGTAAAATTTTTTGTTCATAGCGATTAAAAAGAAGCCCTTAAATATACATTTTGTTATCAGAAGGATACGTAGAGGACAAAAGATATCTGACTTCCAAACCTCTGACTTTAATGGAGTATCAGCATATTAAAATAATCTGAGAGTTAAAGTAGGTTCAGGTAAAAATCTGATTACTTAAATAGGTTCATATTATATCCCATGATCTCCATACAATAATGCCTAGTTTATTTAAATGAATCACCAAGACAACAATGGAAACCTTCAAGGTCTTTACCAGTCAAAGTAATTATTTAATCAAAACAAAATCGTTAATAATAAGTAACAATATGTATGGAATATATCGTAAAAATAACTAACTAACTACCTAAACTAACATTATGTAAAAAGAACTACATTCAAAATCATGGTCATAAATCAGATTTTAATAAGAAAACTCCTAAAAGCTAATATTTTGTTTTTGGAATTATGACCATTTCGCTTTATAAACGTAATTTATCTAAGCAAATAAATGTCTTGAAACAAAAAAATATTAGCGTCAATTCAACTTGAAAATTGCCAATTATTTGTACTTGTACCCGCAGCCAGCCTGGATGTAATTTCTGCCTCAACTTTAAAGATTTTTCGGAGTGAGAAACTTTTTGATTACAATAAATTTTCATTTACATGAGAAGAAAATCTAACTTTTGTTCGATTTAGGAACCGAGTGAATCAAACGGCGAAACTTTGATTCTCTTCTTTGAGTATTTCTACTTCGTAACAGTTGAACATAGCAAATGTTCAAACCTGCGTTGCGTCTCATGTACCTATATGAGAATAGGACCAATTTTGAAATGTACAAAAATTTTAAATATGAAAATGATATTTCAAAACTTTCAACTTTTAGCCATTTTTCAAATTTCAAGTAAAATAAAAAACAAGACAACGTGTACAATCTCCATGTGAAGACCATAAACATCTTAGAACAGACCAATGTACCATATTCATTTAAATGACATACCAATATATAAAATGTCTATAAAATCCTGCCGTCAATTTCAAAATGAGAGTCATATTTATAAAATGTCGATAATTACATCACACGGTCGCGGTAAAAATCTTTGTTAGCAGATAACTTTATTACATCAATGGGCATTGAAAGAAATTTAATGAGAATGGCAATTAATTTTCATTAGGCTCCCGGGGCGACCGGTTACTTTAGTGTGTTGTCAAATTATTCTTAAAACTCACTCTTGGGTTTGGGATCGCCAGGTGGCGATACTTAAAACATTTATATTAAAGTTATGTATTTATATTATCCTAAACATTTCTAACTTAAATAAAATAAATCCAATTTGTTCTCACCTATTTAAGTTAACAATTTTCCAGCATACATGGTCGCAAAAGATATTTTATACAAGTTAATGCTCACGTGAAGGTAAATTTAATTCATATCTACACAATTTTTACGTCCATTTGCCTTTTACTTCAATTAAGCGTGAAACTGAGGTCTAAGTTCGAAGCTCGTTCATGAAAAAAGGTTTGTTTAGTTATTGTGCATTTCATGAAATTTAAAACACCATAGGCCTTGCACATCGTACATTTTCAGATACCATGAAAAAAGAACAAAAAGAAAACCTCGGCGCTCTCTTTGAAACATGTGTTACACGATTTCTTTCAGTAAACGTCAATACTGTCAATCAAGGAACATGTGGCGCCATCTGTAACTCTATGGCGAAAGACGTAACAGAACTTAATGTATATATGTGTGTGTTACGCTAACACTAGTACAGTACAACTTTAAGTTGGTTTTTTTTAACCAAATTTTAATTAACAACCAATATTTTTGTACTTTTCCTATGGGTTGTCGTCTATCAATATATTTTAAATGTACAATATACAATTCATTATGCTACACACGTTAATATAATTATATGTAGTGTTATGGTCTGGAGCTAATGACGGAGGAAGCAGAGCCCGGACAGGGTAGAGATAAATAAAGTCTGATTACATATTGTGTATATTTACGTGTAAGGTTTTACAATAACGGGTATTACCGGTACAGTTAAGCACTTGTTTAGGTATAAAAAGATTTGAAAATAAGGTTGAATTGTTAAGCAAATTTTTAAATACTACCATTTAACGAAGCATCTGAAAAAAAACAGATATTTATTAAGTAAACAGTTATAAGTAGCTCACAATTTAAAAAAAACACTTAAACTTAAGTATCGAGATGGGTGAAATATGATCCGTAATTTTAACATAAGTTTTTTAATATAAGTTAAAATGCTATTTACATTTAAAATTACGATTAACAAATTATATGTATTTCAGTCTGTAACGTATGTATATAACGACCGTGTTTCACCTATAACAATATCGAATGATATTAAAAATAGAAATATGTATGTCTTATAACATACGATAAGTGTTTATATTTAAAAATAGAAATAGGTCTTATAAGATACGATAAAAGTTTATATTTATTAATTTGCACACTAATGCACGAAATGCCCTGCATGCTAATGCACGAAAATGTTTACATACTATCGTGAGTAAAAGAGTAAGTATTATCATCAAAAGCCTACCTTAGTCAATTTCTTGACTTCACCCCTCCCCCATAAAAAGAAACAAAGAAAGAGAGAAAGGAGGAAAAAAAGGAAAAAAAAGGGTAGTAAAATGTTAGCTCATTATTAACTTTCTCTACACAGCGACCTGAAATAATTATAGCTTAGTCTAATGTGAATGATCGTTCGCATGCCAAGGGAACTGTACACGTGAGGGGCGGAAACAAATAGCCTTAACATTAATTCTCTTAGAAGTAAAGACCTTCTCGAGAAATTAATATGGCCGACAATAAAGGCGGATGCGTGTCGGCCGTAATGTGAGCTTTGGGTGTTACAAGCGGTTACGATTATCCTGGGTTGTGTGCTGCTATGTATACAGATTCATTGTATGATTAGATACATACATATTGTCACGTCTATTTTCCTTGCGGGTAGGCAGAGGCTAAGGATTTCCACTCGTTATGGTTCGGGCAAACTCCTTTCATCTCTTCTACGTTCATTAAAGTCGTCATACACCCTCGTCTGTTAAAGGAATTTTCGATTCAAGATTCCTTTAGGACGCCTCAGATTGGTTTGAAGTAAATAGACCTATATCTGCCTGTTTCGGCACTCTCGCGTTATAAATATTTTTCGTAACTCTCCTATGATTCATTCTTAATATTCTTTCTATTTCTTATAATAAGAAATAATAACCTTATTCTAAGAATAAGAATCTTATTCTACCTAGATGTTATCATTTTAATCATAATAGGAGTAACTATAACCACTGTAACTACTAGCAGAAATATTTTTTAATAACTCGGTAATATTGTTTCTCAGAAACTACTTAAGATCTCTAAATATAATATTCTAATACGTTTTCCCCACAATCAAAACGTTTTATAGGAATATTTGCCTAAATAATTATTTTATGTGATAACGAGTATTGAAAATATAATAATAACAAAAGCAATCAAAACAATTAGTGTCCTTCATGTTAAAATAAATTTTCGTTAGAGTTTTGTTTGAATGAAAAATATTTTATATGTTATATTGTCAGCCCCTATAAAAGGTTGGGACTGTAGTATCCAAAGGGATCCGATTTAATTTCCATTTGAGCGAAGGGCGACAATTCGAAATGGTTTTCTATTCAGTATATGTATTTATATAAAAATTTCTTTGTGCGGTAAATTTGGGACCGAATGTAACATTATCAGGAATACCGACCGCTATTGAAAATGATGCTTTTCGGCCCGCACTGAAGCAATTTTTAATGAAACAATTCACTATCGGTCACTTACAGTTGATTAGCTTCACGTGTGAAGTCAACCGTGTTATTCATTCACTGATACACGCAGTACATCTAAACAAAAAATTTCAACCATAAAAGGAAATCACATAAATCTATATATTAATAATGGAATGTCGATCACTGTGGGATAACTAAAACGAACTATTTTTGACTGTGTTATAGACTGGCTCTTGTACAAAAGTAAATAATTTTGTGTGTTTGTATAAACGAATTGTTTTTTATCTTAGAACGATATCTAGCACACTTGCATTACGTATTGTGTGTGATAATAATGAATCTGTTATGGACATTTATCGCAGACCAAAATCTCCTGATCTGTCATAAGCGATTTTGTCCCAACTCGAATTTGAATGGTCAAATTTTCGACCAGACTTTGAGATACAAAGACTAGTGTTACCAGTAGTGCTGGGTGCGGTCACGTAAAAGTTCAATATGAGAATCACACTGGCAGCCAATAACAAATATTGGCTGGAATCATGCGCTTCTGACTCAAACCGGGTGCTGTTTGCTTTGTGTAGTATTCAATACAAGTCAAACGAAACACAATCGCATTGGAACATATTGGAACATATTGTGGGCGCCAGGGGCCACGTAAATGGCACTCAATTTAACTGCCCTTATTGCTCTCAGTACTCCGCAGTGCAGTGCGAAAATATATGTTTTGCTGTACCACGCTTCTTACGCTCCATTTCAAGCATTGTCTTATAATATTGTATTTAGAAAGTGTATTTTCATATTTTTACTGCCTCGTTGGCCGAGTGGATGCAAGCGTGACTGCTGATCAAGAGACCCTGGATTTGATTACCGAGTCGAGTACTATCAGGTTTTTTTAACTTAAAATTCCTAGTAGGTAGTAGCTTTGTAGGTAGTAGGTAGTAGGTTGCATTTATATCCAGTGTATGGCAATAGGCTCACCATATATTTCATAATGGGGCGTAAACGTAACTAATGAAACTTGGGAGTATATCATTTCTTTGTATGTTTCTTCAGGGATTACAGGCATGTTGTCACGTGATTTTCAAGCTAAAAATAATATTGAATGCCCAAACATGCAAATTATTCAAATGATTGCTAAATCGACTACATAGAAAAATGCCGATCAGTCATAAGCCCTATATATAAGCCAATTTATGGCCTTTTCTAAAAATAAGTGATTACGAATTTAAGATTTTATTAATTTATTTATATTTCTGATTTCACTCGCATGTGTCAGTTTTTTAAATAATACTATTATAGCCAAATGTTATAGAAAATAGTCACTAATTCGGGAGTTGAGAGGTCAGTTCCTGATGCCCGCATTAGAATTAACAAAATTATGTGCTTTTATAAAATAGGATATCATTTGTTTTAATGAATAAGGAAAGTGCCGTGAAGGAACCTGCAGTCTCAGAGTTTTCATAATATTCTCTAAGGCGAATGTAGACTGCCATCCCCCATACATGACTGACATGAAACATAATATCCGTAGCTAAATTTTCAAAGCAAAGTTCTGTTTTCCTCAATTCATTAAAATTTATCAGTATTGCAAATAGAATGATTACTTCACTGGAAATACGGAGGCTAAACTAACAAGATGTCGAGTTATTTTTCCAAAGCTTTCTTCAAGTTCGCAGCGTTGTGGCTTTTAGCTGAGTTTACCTTGGAACTGCTCAGTTACTTACGTTCAGATAGAATTTATACTAAGTCTAGTAAAATTAGTTTTCTTTTAGCATTTTAAATATATTAATCTTTTAAGAAAGGTTTATGGATTTTATAATACACTCTGAATCTAATCGTCGCGTAAAAATAACTTTGTGAATTGTACTCTTCTTACACTATTGTACTAACAAGAAGACAGACAACCAGATGACGAGGATATTGATAACACATGAGTACCTTCAAATATAATGTATTATTTACTTTACAAATACAACTTTACAAATATAATGTATTGTTTTGTATATTAATGATTTTAAAACAAAATGTAGAAATTGTGACGACAACCCTTCCAAATATTTAAAAAAAACGTAAATCACGCCTGTCTTCCCCGAAGGGGTAGGCAGAAGAGTGTAGTACACTCCCACGTTTCATCAGTTACGTTTCTGTCCTATGGAATAGGTGGTGAGCCTATTGCCATACACCGGGCACAGTTCCAGACTCCGAGTCACTACTAGATATTCTAAATTAGAAAAATTCAATAGCACCCGACCCGTGATTTGAGCCCAGGACCTCCCGATCGGCAGTCGCGCTTGCAACCACTCGACCAACGAGGCAGTCAAATATTTTAAAGCTAGCTATTATAACAGGTATTATTTATTTAAGATGCAAGCAACTTAAAACTAAACTATCTTAACATGATGATAAAATTTTCGAAATTACTTAACAGTTCACAGCTACGTTTTATAAAATAATATCTAAAAACATACCAACTCATTCCTAAGCGCGTAAGTTTTCCGAAACAACGTAACCTCACCTATCGACTTCCGTGAACCTTTTTGGATTTTTTCCGTACAATATTTTAATATTCGCTGCATGTTCTCATTAGGCCGAGCAAAATTAACAAGACTGGTATTTAGGCTCTGATCTTGTGCTTTTTTGTAACAAATCATTAGAATCCAGTTCAGAATTTACATCAATTGGGGAATTAATTAAAAGGGGTTATCAGTCTCTCACTGGTCCCACTCGTTTGCAGGACTCGGTAATACATTTTCTTTTAATTGGGTACAGTTGACCTCAATTTTTACCCTCATTCGAAGGGAAAATAAAAATGAATTCGATTACAAGTATTTTTATTAACAATATAACACTAATATTAAAAACGTTGGGTATTAATAATATGTAATAAATAAGGTTGAGATGAGGTCATTACATTACATACGCAACGTGTAAGAAACACTCATTGTGTGAAAGAGTGTTATGTTTAAATAGAAAAAGAAACGTCGATGGTCCGGAGATGTAGAAAGAATGACAAAACAGATATCCAACGAAAATGTTCATGAAGGGGGAGTACCAAGGGAGACCAAGACTAACATATATTGACTTAATACATCAGACAATCGTGGGTGTGGGTTCAGATGTCACCAAAACCACCATGCGTGTACGAAAAGAGCGATGAATGCAGAAGAACATCAGACAGAACGGATGAACCTATTTACCTATAACGATGGAGATGATTGGCATACGGTAATCTCTGCCTACTACGTTACGGACCTGGCGTGGTGACATGATAAAGAGAGTAGAAGCTCCATTTGTATTCTACTGCACCTTTTAGATTAAACTCAATTCAAATGATATAACGAATAATATGTCATAATATACCACTATCTAAATTTAATTATTATAAAGTATCAATCTTAATTTATCCATATTGTTAGTAATTATTAAATAAATAAAATTAAAAATTAATTAAATATTATCAAGCATAACATTGCAATATTTTTAGTTTTTAATAACATACATGATTAACAACGTCAATTATTTTTTATATTCCTAATGACGCGGAAAATATAAATTTATTACAGTTTGAGTTGACAAAACATTCAATGGAAACCGTTCCACGCTAAATGCTCGGCCCTAATCGAATACTCCCTTATTAAATTATGAGCTATGAAATTGTGTTAATTACGAACTGTTGGCTCGTAAAATATTAACAGTAATTCTCTCTTTGAGTTTAGCACTTTACCAGTTCTATGTTTACTTAATAAAATGGCCTGCGACTAAAAGTATATTTAATTAATTATGCACATGTAATTATGCGTATTTTTATCGTCATGCCAAGTCCTTTATGAGATAGGCAGAGAGCACCGAGTACTATATATTTCTATGTAGACCAATTACAGATCTGACATGCTTCGTCTTCATAAGTCACTCTCTTCATAAATCCGCGCCTGCTTTGTACACATCTGACTCTACCATTAGCAAGTATCTGACCTACTTGGTCAAAATAATAGAATCTTGTGAGTAATGTTAAAGTTCAGACTTCGTGTAAAACCTATTAACTTATGTTAAACAGATATTACCCGAAACGGAATTGCGTCAAACCAACGTTTTTTATCCTTAACAAATTTTTTTATACCACGCAATCAATACATGGCTCAGTATTTTAGTTTCCTAGAACAGTTGAAAGCCTCTGACAATATTGGCGTTGCGCTGTCGATAATATAACTAGCGGATAGCCTCGACGAAGATTGAGTCATACCTTCAAGGCATGAGTTACTACATGAAATAGATAGAAAATTATTGAACAAAACACAATCTATAAATTAGTTTTCATAAAAACGACCCTGGGGCAGTATCGTGCGCTGTGTTCTTATAATGAATTATAAATATTAAGTTAAACGTTACGTTTCTTACTAAAACGATGTTTGTTTAAATTGCTTACAATTCTGATTGCCTTCTTCTAGAAAGATCTATAATTTTAAAGCTCATTTCAAACTATGTACATAATTAATCCCTTAATCGAATGAGAAATATTAAAACCGTTGTTTCGATTTACATTTACATGAACTTATGTATTTAATTACCAGATCAAACTAAACAATTATTTCACGGACACATTGTATTCGACGACATCAGTAATAATTATTCATTGAATACTAAAAAAATGTTTAAGGCTATTGAGGAAAATCGGCCAATGATGTTACGACAAAGTTTCCGCAATTCCGAACTCCAGACATCCAACAAAGCCGTTAGGGAAAGTAGCCATTTGACTCCAGGGTCCTCTGAAGTTCGGAATGCGCTTGGAATAGCTCATCGTTGTAGTAGCGCGGTTGACTGATCTACATATTCGGAACTTTATATCAAACTCCTGCGAGTTGTGTGCCACGAACTTTCCAACTCACTAAGAACCCCGGAATACGACACTGCGAATGAATAAATTTGATTCGCAAATGTATGCTTTCGTATCCGCATCTATTTAAGTACCTCAGATTATTACCTAAGATTATTCTAATAACATTCACCTTTTTCGTCATTCTTTCTACGTGTCCGAGTTATAAATATATTATTTACGATATCCATAAGATTACTTTCAGTGATTTTAATATAGTACCTGGATAAGACCGAGCTTAGCTCGGTATTTTTTTGATTATTTTAAAAATACGAATTAGATGCATTGATAA
>DWFV01000756.1:0-12906 GCA_018246775.1 Parelbella machaon machaon
GCCAATGATAATGATGATGAATAGTATGCATTTAATTAATTGCATTATGTTATTTCTGAAGCAATAAATATGAGCTTCTTCTACGCTATGTACGAGATGGTAATATTTAAATCCTAGTGAAGTGCTCGTATATAGAAATGTGGTTGCAGTTTAGATACGATCTGTAAACGATCTTGTGAATACAATCGACCCCCGAATACATGCGATTCAACGCTTCGGTAGGCAGGTTAAGCAGTCGATCTCGGTTGCTGCCGTTCGATGAAAGTTGTTAAAGCTGATCGGAGGCATTATAAGTTATCTAAATTCATTTAACGGCTAACTGACTCCAGTATGTCCCAAATAGTCCACGGTGGCATACTGGGTAGGGATCTATGTTTCAGAATACTTCCATCGGCGAAATCGACACCTTCTCGTGTATAATTTTACTATTTATTACTCAACTCGTCTATTATAATAAAAATGATAAAGTATCATTTGCCATAATAGTCAAAGGATCAAAGAAAAAAAAGTCCAGTCCTGCTATCTAAATTTAAACGTTTTTATAAGTAATCATTCACATAAAATGTCACGTAAAACGAGTCTCGGCCGGTTAACCACCAAGTAAATATGTTGCAGTTTACAAATTAAATTGTATTTCTAATGGTTTTAGTGTCACTAAGCTCTGATTAGGTAGCGACATTACTAAAATTTAGTTCTTCTGCGGTAGGAACAGCTGCGAGGGTCGTATTAGCAATAAGCGATAATATCGATTAAAAGAATTTTTAAATATATACCACACACTAACCCAGCGTAAATGTTCAAGAAAATTTTCTCGCTTACATAAAGTTGAAGTGCGAACTCAATCACGTACCAAGAGCCATATAATCCGACCCTGACGGTGGATCGTGCGACACGAACGCAATTACCTTCCATGCAGTTCACATTTCACACTTTATTTCTGTACGTCAAGCTCTGATACATGGCGTTGTAGTGAGCGGACTCGCTTTATTTAGTTACAATCAATTCCGTTTAACACCCTATTTCAATAACAAAAGGTCTTTGAAATGGAAAACGTTCCAGTAAACTTTCAGCCTTTGAGACACTCGTATCTCTGTCTTTATAGAATTTCACTTTGCACTTGAGCTTTATATTTGAACTGATTCGAGACAAATTTTTTCCCTGGTTTGATTTTGCTCTCAGAGTCAATTTTTAGTATTTCACCATATATATTATCACCAAGATATATCTATTTAATTTAGTATAATTTCGAGCAACATATTATTATCTTATGGTTATTATCTTTGCCCGTTTTACAAAATTGAATTCATCACTTTAACGTTTATAAACAGTGCCTGTGTTCCATTGTTATTTATGTAAATGGCTCGCCTGCGTTTCTCTCGTAGCGATACTTAATTAGAATTCATTAGAATTTACAGCGATAACAGTTTCTGTGTCTATCAAATTATTATAGCCCAATGACGATTCAATTTCAATTTTAAACAATGTAACAGCTCTAACTCCTTATTGTGTTCAGTTTATCTATACATATTTTGCACTTTGGAAAGTTTTCCTTTACAAAGGTTAAGTTTAAAGTTAAAAAAAGTTATTAACAACGAAACTTTTGTTTTGAAGTTGGTCATCTCGTTATCGGTACTTTTACCTTTTTTGCAGCGTCGGGCAACTCGATAGCTTTTAGGAAAAAGTTTCGTGAATACTTTATCGAAGCGGGTCAGCTTGCGACAGATTTTTCGCTCGAGTTCGATATTTCCAACACAAATGTTAAGGAAACACGTGCTCGGGACGTCACAAGAGGAGATATTCGGTTCGAATAACTTTATTTACATTTCCTGGAATATCTCTAGGATCTGTTTCTATAACAGTCGGTGCATACCATTTCACCCGACGAATATCCGTTTAAAGAATTAGCCGTTGTGGTGTTTGCAGTGATAACATTGAATAAGATTTTAATAAAAATAAATGTAGGAAATATAGCTACAAGAAATAAACTTCCCCTCAGGAGAAACTGCAATTATCCTTAGACTCATTTGGCATCGTGCCGGTCTCTCATATTATGGTTCGATTCTAAAGTGAGTGGACGTATAATTGATCAACTAAAATTTCTAAAGCGTGTATTTGTATTTTTCCTAGCATAGTGGTGACTTAGGTTTATTGTATCTGTGTTGGCGGTCTTTTAATTGTGGTATAGTGATAATGAATTCCACTTCTGTCGAATTTAGTTTTTTAAATGACCTTTTGAGTATGTAGTTTGTAATACGGTATTAAAATACTATCACCGTACCTACATGTTACAACTGCTTAAGCGCTCTTTATTAAAATGGTTGCTAAGCTGGTTGCATTTTGAATTCCATGTGTACATTGTTTACTATACGACATTCCTAATGTCATTTACATGTATTAATTTGGAAGTATGCATTTTATGAAGAAATCTTTAATGGCAATATTCTCAATGTAATATGTTTTTCTTTTCATTGCAGAACGAGTGCTGTATGCCAGGAATAGATTGCAGCCGGGCTCTAAGCCGGCTGTCGCAGGCGGGAAGCCTATTACCGAGGAGCTGGCTACCGTAAGTTTTGATCGTATTTGCACAAAAAATTCAATACAAGAACCATAATTTTATGATCACGCCAAAAAGTCTCGTACATTAAATACAATACAAATTTTCAGGAACTGCGCATAATCGCTTTTGGTACAGCATCGTGCCCGCCTCGTGGAGAGTGGGTCAGAACGCCCCTTATCATGAGGCCTGCAGACCAGCCCCTTGGCTACGGTCTCGCTGCTCCACGGAATGGAACTAGGTCTTTGCTATCTGGTCTCCAGGCACACATCATTAAGTGGCTACTATTTGATTCCAGGCCTGTTACTAAGGATAATAAGTCTGCTGAGCCTCCGGACAGGTAGGTTTACAAAATGAACGAATTTATGTTCAGTCGTATGTATCTTCTGTCACAAATTATTCTATAACAATGGTTGCTTATACTTTTTGGGGCATGACCTTAAATTTATCTGTTAATTTCAAATAAGCAATAGATACATTTTGATAATAATAATACATTTAAAGGACGCATGACGTGGAGAGTAATTGTAAATCTTGAATTACAATTGAAGAATGTGTATGAATGTGAAGAATAAATATGTAGTTTGCATGTATTCTCCGCTACTGTGAGAAAAACATACACTCAGTAGTACAGCTGCAATTGTTATCAGGTAGGGATGGCAAAGCCACAAAGAGCCCTGATGATAAATCCGCCCTTCCATCACATGCAATATCAATCAACATCAATCGAACTGCTGAATCGAATAGTTTGGTCACGTTTCCGAATACATGAGTAGATGACGTTGTTATTTTTTGTTATACACAAACGATGATGAAGATATTTTTGGTCATAAAAATAAATATATCGGGTAACAACGTGAAAACGTTCATAGCTTGCCACTCGGTCATTTATTGCAAAGTTGACCAACGGTGTTTTAGTCGAACTCTCCATTTTCATTCCACTTATCATCGGTCACAATTTACTTTAAACGTAGATAATATAATACCGAGATTTGCGTATAGAATTTACAGCATATTTATATTTTTGGCTTTCGATTTTGTTCTAGCTATAAAGATGGAAAATTTACACTATGACAGGTGTACGTGCACGTTGTTAGGAAAAGGTTTAAAAACGTCATGTTGTGTGCCAAACAATATCTCAGCGGGAGTGTTCGGTGCGATAGCCCGCAATACGACCGGCGCGGGGCGTTAGAATAAAAATCACGTGTTTATGAAAAACTCGCAGCCGAAGCGTGCAATTTACGTAACAAACGAGCCCATTCCGACTGAGTAAACTGTGCTCGGGTTTTGGAAGATGCCCTTTTATAAAGTTCACCACGCGTTTGTTGGTAGGTTACGAAAGTCGAAGTAGAATACGGTAGGCTACTTCCATATAAGTCAGTTCCTGTAAAGTGTCAATGTAAAATATATTTTTTTTATAGTATGCCCGAACGTGTAGGCGGAAGAGTGTGGGGCAATCACCACTCAGTAGAACTTAATTCAATCAAATCAAACTGAATTCATATAATATACTGATTTATAATACATACATATGTCTCTACTATAATATCGTAATCATAACATCTTATGTATATAGGTTTATAATTGAGCCTCTCATTCCGAGAGTCCACAGTTCAAATTCATGGCGCCCACCTATTTAGAAAGTGTGCATTTTAAGATAGAATATCACTTGATATAACGTTGAAAGGAAACATTGTAAGGAAACATACACGCCTTAGAAATTACAAAAAAATCTTTAAGCCGTGTGAAGTTTGCTAACTCAACTAGGCCAGCGTGGTACACTGTGGTCTTAGCCTTCTCATATTGTGAGGAGACCTGTATTCCAAAAGCGGAATGATAAATTAGCTGATAAACAAAACTATGATCTAGTAGTTCAGTAGTTATGAAATCAAGGCATAATAAATATTTCTGTATAATATCATACACATATTATCAGCAATGCATCAAAAAATGAATACCTAAACAACTTGAACCATAAAGTCGGACACTGTTATGAAATATCGCATGCACGTAAAGGATTTATATCACTAGACGCTGGTGCGATGTGAGTGACGACTGATGGCCTCCCCGCAAAATATTTTCACGACTTAGTGATAGCAAAGATGATTCTGGAATTTCGTAACGTAATGTGAATTTGAGGGATACTTTCGCTGGAAAGCTTTTGTTACATCGAATACACGTACTTAATATTTATTTCTTTAAAGGTTTTTACTGTTAACGTAGTATGGTTGCACAAAAATTATATGTAAAACATCGGCCTTCGATTTTAATAAAATGGCTAAATTTCAATAAAAGAAGCGGTTGAGATTATTTTCTGTCAAGAATACAGCAGATAAAATTTCCACTTTCTGCATTTTCTGATCTTGCTTCACCTGAAACTAAGTAAGGAATTTTAAGAAAATCAAATTATGTGCCGAATATTTCATACATAGGTATGCATACTGCATTGTTATACATATGTATAGGCGATTAATAAATGAATATATGTCCATTGGAAAACGAAACTAAATTAAGCCAGACATCTAATTTCATTCTATGATTAAGCGAGTTAAACTTAGTGGTCCGTTGAAAAATTCTTCTATTGCTTTATTAAAGAAACTCCAAAAAGCCAAAATTTAATTCTTTTAATAACGAATATCTAAGCCCTCGAATATAACGTCTCTCTCGGGATTATTCGCGAATTCTGATAACCATTGCGCTAAGTTTTATGGCCCCCATGGACTAATTTGAACAGTTGAGTCTTATTCGACTTGGTAACTATATTACTGACTATTTCTAGACGAGTTCGTGTTACAATTGATGAATTAACATAAATTTCCGTCTCATTTAGTAATTCATACTTTTATTTTATCTAATTTCACATAGCTCCTACCAGCCTTGTATTTGTAATAAGAGCCTGTTAATATCCTAATGGTTTTTAATTATGCAGATCATTGCGACTGTAGACTAGTGGAAATATAGTTAATGATAGAAAATTAATGATCAATGAGAATGTTCTTTTAATGTCTCTAAACACATTGTGACAATAACTACTCATATCTAATAAAATTATACTAATGCATGGGAAAGAAAATATTACGTCTTCGTCTATTTCTTCATCTATTTTTTCGTCTACTTCTTCATTTACTTCTTCGTCTCCTTCTCCAAATAACTAAAGATGGTTGACTATCAATTATTAGAACGAAAGTGTTTAAATACGTCGACAATCTCAATCAACTCCTGGATGTTGTGTAGTCATTATTCCTTTCTTCTTTAAACTTTTTACTAGAAATATGTATTGGCGTGTTTATTATAATTATTTGTAGCTGACATCTATGATCAAGAATTAACTTGTATTGAACTTGATTACTTCACATATTAATTTTGTCACAATAATACTAATTGTGCCCGATCTTTAGTGATATACCGAAAAGATACGGCTTTTCTCATTTTATTACTTGGTATTGCTATTATTATAACTTATTCCAACAATGTTACCTCTTATTTTGATTAAGTTAAGGAAATAATATAATCAGTAATTACATCCAAACAATATAAATTAGATCATATTGGCTTATGTACGCGTTACGTATTTTGTGGTCAAACATTTGTAGCGATAATAATGTGTAGGTACTTACTCGTGGAAAATGTCGTCAGAAAAATGGATTTACTTTAAAATGATTATAATTGTGATTATACATATATGAACACTAAGCATTCATATAAGTAACCTGCACTTAATTTAAATTTCGTGTTGGATTACTTGGTAGATTTTAGAGAGTATTCCCTCAGGGTAGAACCTATTGAGCGGTGCATAAAGCGAGCATTAATGCATTCTCATTCTGTAAATTCCATTGCGGATTGGTTTTGTGGGTAAAAACCGCATCTATCTCATTTTTTCCAAGAACTCCAATATCCAAATCTGCACCTGATACCTCGATGAAAGAAGTGGTACAGATTTATGGTTTTTGATGGATATTAAGGAACGTAGTAATGACGTACATGGTAAATTTTAAATTGTACAGTTTCTTTTATAATCCAAGGAAACGTTAAAACTCCAACGTACTTTGCGTCGTATTTTCCTATAACGATATACAACATATGGAGCCAAAGATCGTGGGGACCGATATGGAGAGAACGGCGTTGAAAATTCCGAAAATGAAGTCGCTTGGGGGAAATTTGAATAAATAAATTCCGAAAATAGATTCTTCTCTCTGGCAAGTTTTTTACAGAAATTTATTGGATTGCCAAGTATATGTTCAATTTTAATTGCTGCAGACTACGAAAACCTTGAATTGTGACGGTATATGTATATGATAAAAAGTTTGCTATAACCCGTTTCTTGCCTCTAAACGGTGATAATTCCTATAAAAAATTTATCACATAGTACTGGATCCACATAGGAACGCAAGCAATTTCGTGATTCGAATATAATTTATTGGGAACTTTTTTAAACAACTCTATATCATCGCTACAAACTGGTCACAGGTAATTTGGTGTAAATAAACTTCTGATATTAATTTAAAAAAAATTTAAGTTTCATACTACAAAAGAGCTTTTAGACCGGAAACATTAGCAAATCCTCTAAGTTTTAAAAATATATTTATTATTCACGGAAAAATAACTGGACAACAGCCTTATGTTACTTGTATTTTATCTTCAATAACAGAGATGTTGAAGTATTTACGTGATTTCTTTTTGTAAAATAGTCATATGAATTGTCACCAGCTATCTCCGCCCATCTGAAGAGCGTCAAGAGGAAGCTCTATGGCGATCGTGTAGCGAAGTAATTTGGCGATGTGGAGGTGGTTTCAATGCTCAGGGCGATGCGAAGGCGGTCATCGCTCTGCCCGCCGACAAGACATACGTTCAGCACAGCTCGCAGTACTACCAGGACGGTATTACTGAGAAGGTAGCTCGAAACACGTTTCTTTCTTTAGTCTTGTGATTTGTTAGTTCTTTTTTATTCCTTTATTACTGGCCCTAAGCTTCAAGTCTGTTTTTCTTTCCAAAATTAAAATATGCATTTATTAATTTTAATTGTTTTGTTGGTCTCATGATTAGCGATCCACGTAATGATTTGTTTCAGTAATTTTCATATACCTTATCTTATCCCATAAGCTGCATTTGTTCGAGTTCAATAATCTGGAGGACATACAAATATTCCTGAAGCGTTACATCTACATGGTACGTATCACCATCTACGAACTAATCCATTCATATATTAAACACGATATATTTTAAAGCACTATTATAACCACAATTTTACGCTATATATATTAAACTTAGATCAATTAATACTATTTAAATGTAACCAAGTATTTTAATGTTCATGATTATCTATGTACCGGTTTAAATCAATTACGTTTTTTGGGATGGACCGATTAGTTTCGGACCTATGCCTACCTTTGTATGGAATGATTTCACATGCCCAAAATGGATTCTACATACATAATATGTATCAGCGAATTGACTCTTCCGCACAATGGCCAACTTATTAAGTTGACAGTCAACATTTCAAGATGGTTCTATAAACATATCGCTTGCATCAACCAATTGAATCTCTAGCAGATTCCTTGAGAATAAAACAGATTACTCGTATATGTAAAAGACTGGCTTGTTCTACATTCAGACGGAAACTAATAGACAAAAGCGGATTGCTCATACAGTATTCTATTCGATTGAATAATAAAGGCTAGTTTTAGTATAGAAGCACTCCTCGTTCTGTACTCTCTGTGTATACAACGTCGAAGTTCTATATTCGTACTATAGTCTATACCAATGAAGTAGGTTAGGCCACGGTTTTGATAGATACGAAGGTAATTTTGACCAGTAATGTATAGATGATCTGTGTGTGATGTTTTGGTCTGACTGACTTACTTTTTGTTCAGTAATTAAGTTATTTATTAGTTGCAAGTTTAACACTTGTAACTTTTCCTTATTGTGGTAATCTATGTATGTGCTGTATATATGTACTCGTATACATATGTATAGTGATATAAGAATTGCGTATTAATAACTTCATGTACATCACATGTGTATGAGCATATCTGATTATAACAGGCTGTCGAATATGACCTCGCAAACATACTCTCTGGAATTTAAATTATTTGAAAATAAAATTAGGCACTGGAAAATAACATAAAATGTTAATTAAATTAGGTACTACATAACCCTTTGTTAAAGGTACTGTACAAGAATAAATAAATAATATGAAAGTATGAATCACATTTACAAATATATTATCTAAATAGCCTGATAGGACATTGAATTATTTGTGACGAGTAGGTTTACTCTGGTGTTCAATGATTATTATGGGTCTGTCTTCACGCTTATAGAAACCAACCATATATTATACGAATATTTTTATATTCATACGAGTACAAATTAATACTCACGTAAATAGACATAATATGATCTTAAATACACCGAATACTTTTATTTTAATTTTCGAATTTGGAACAGAATTGAAATTAATTTTATTTCATTGGTTTTACAGTTTCAAACTGAAGAAGGCGCTGGCGCATTGTTGCTTCTATACGCGGTCATGCTGTCTAGAGGCTGTGAGAAGTTAGTAGAAATATTAAGGATAAAAAAGAAGAAGAAAAGAGCTTTATAAGTGATACTAAAGCTTAGTTGGAACGTCTATCAGACAGTGTAGATGATAATAATTAGAATAGGTCTCCGATAGTAATAGCGAAGGGTGGCTAAATTGTAATTTTAGCGACAAAATTCACGGTCAACCTTCACGTTTTACAGTTTCATCATCTTAGCGAGTTGAGTCAGCTATGATACTATCTACTTAATGCTTTTCTTTATTTACAATATGTATTTTTTAATTTGAAATTTCTAGTGTTATCTCGGAGTCTGGATTTCGGCTCGGTATATACCAAGTCATATGGCAATAGGCTAATACCCTATTCCGTCGTAGGACGTATAACATGACTAGTGAATAGTTGGACTGTACTACACTCCTCTGCTCAACTGCTCAACAGCTATGTTATGTTGACAGTGTGAAGAAGGACCTAGACGGTAAACTCTCGCATCTGGTGTCAGCGCAAGTGGAAGGATCGCTCAACGTGACCACCTTGCTGCTGACGGGCCGCGCCACGCCGTACCTCCACAACGGCGTGCAGTACGTTGGCGATGAGGACCATTATGTTAGTTCTATTAAAAGTAAAGCGGGAATTTACTACGATACTACTACGTTAAGCTTTTTTTCATGAAAGTCCACTAAATAACTAAACAGATTATATATTGTCAGTGCCCTCGGTTATTAATTTATTCATTTATTGACGAGATCCTTAATAAAAAAAGAAATAATTATTCAATTAAATTTAGCTAAGAATATGACATGAGGTATCTAAAACTACATAGATTGCTTGCTCTTTAATCATATTATCATTGAAAATTTAATTTTAATAAGGGAATAAAAAGGCTTAATTCATTAATTTTATGGTCATATAAATAAATAGCTTTACAGTTATATAAATGCATGGTTATGAATCACTCTGCATTTTCCAGGCAATGCCCCAATTCGGAGTCTTATCCCGCAGTCCTGTGGGTCTCCTAGTGTGGTATGGAGTAGAGGAGAATGTTGCTGCAACCATCAACAAGCAATTCCCCGGATCCAGACTCAAGACTCCAGCTTTGCCGATATGGGTTCGTAAGACTATATTAACAGTTAACATGACTACGAGTAGTTCAATTTCAATCGCAGTAACCTTAAAGGTCCTAAGATATTTGTATTATCTGGGAACAAGTTTCCTTGTTATTCAAAGCTTGGTATATATTTTTGTAAATAATATAGACTTCGTTGTAAATTTTACACGCTCTTTTCTTTTTAATACAATATACTTACCTCCTGTTGTCCAATATACTGTCCTGTACCTCCTCCTACCATGAGGCGTATGACATTAGCGAAATGTACAGAGTACTCTCCTCGATGTACCCCTTCAGAGAAATACAGGCGTAATGTTATGTTGTATTTCTTATAATGATAATTGTATTTCTTAAAAAAATAATTACTGCAGTATTATAGATTAAAAACTAACTAGTTTTACCGACACAAATACCCCACACAAATTTTACCGACACAAATAATTAAACAGTCTGAGAAGCACAGCTGAGCGTCTGCAAGCTGCAAATAACATCAGGGTCCGATCGCTTTACGTTACTGAAGCACGAAAACGCTTTTGATGTAGTGCCCCTAGTGGTCGGACCAATCAAAGTAAACGTCGTTCGCAATCTGTGGAGCTACACGCTGTACGTACACTCGGGCATCGATACAAGTACAGTAGAGACTCGGAGTGTGGATCTGTGCTCGGTCTATGGCAATAGGTTCACCACCTTTTCCATTGTGGGAAGAAAACGTAACCGATGAAAGTTGGGATGGTACTATACTCTACCTACCCCTTCGGGGATTACAGGCCTAAAATTACGCTTTTTTAGGAACTTTAAATGATTGATGTTAGTTTATTATTCCAGGTCACCTGCTGCTCTGAACATTTCGGAGTACTCTTCAATACGAACCGCGAGCTGCTGCGGAATTATCACGCAGAGAGACGGTATGTGGCCCTATTTTATTTATCGTCATAATTATCGTCAGCCTATAGTATAAATGTCCATTACTGGACATAGGCCTCTCCTAATCGCCGCCACTTCTTGCGGTCCTGAGCCTTCCGAATCCAGCAGCTTCCCGCTGTCTTCTTCAGGTCGTCAGACCATCAGGTAAAAGGGCGACCTACGCTCTTTTATTTATGAGTTAGCTCTTAATCCGATATGCGGTCTAAAAATTTGACGCCTGAGTAGTTAAAAAATAGTCATTTTTTGATACATTGAAGAAATGAATAAATTTTATCGATACATCGATCAAAAACGTTTAATGTCTGTCTTATCATATTATTGTACAAAAACAGGGTGACCATTTATTTATTTCTTGTGTCATAAGGTTCGACATTCACTACTACACTTGCGGTGGATGTCACGTTCTTCTCAACGTGGACACGCGAGCCCATGAGGACATGGGACCATTAAGGAATGACGACATCAGCGCTACCCCGCTTGAGAAACTGATACACACTAAGTAAGTTTTGATAACAAAATCATTAATTAACGTTATGGTACGTGAGAATTAATAGTACCTACGTTTATTAATGAAACTAAACATTACTTAAGTATTGATAGCAAATTTATTGAATAAAAAAAATAAATGAAAATATTTATGGCAAAATGTATTAACTAACAGAATATTACGTAAGTATTGGGAGTAAATTTTATTAATATTGACAAAATATTAAATACTGATAGTAAATGAATTAGCAAAATGTTTTTGTATCGAACAACCCGCAGCGCTGGTATACGGAAGATATCTATCAGTTTCAGTCACAGTGGACGCGAACCGCTTCCACCGGCGTCTTTTTGAGGAAAATATTCATTATTTTCGTTACTGCAATGTTTTTTGTTTGTATTTGTTACATATTTTTTGACCAAGTTTTGGGATTTCTATGGACACGGACAAAAAGTAAACTTTTGGACAATAAACTGTTTTGGAAAATCTTGTATTATTTAAATCTCATTTTTTTACATACTTTATTTACATATTTTAATGTATCATTTCAGTTTTATTTGGGAAGTAATTTAATATTGTATGGCCTTTTAACAATATTCTAATAGTGTACCGCTATAAAATTTTACATTGCATATCTATTTATTGTAATAATTGCAGATGGCAAGACGCAAAAATCACATGGTCGGGTGCAACACCCTTCTCTGGAGAATCTCCTAATTAATGTATCCCCGTATATTCTTCATAATAATCGCCACCCGATGCACACTAAGATATTTAAATAAAAAATTTGCTTGACGTAATTATTACAAAAACCTGGATGATGAAGAAGTCGGAGATGTCAGAAGTCAACGCGACTGTATAAAGAGAGTAACAAAAGTAGAAGAAACTGTTTTCCTACCCAGTTAGGGAACTGGCGTGACAATATATCTAATAATAATCATTATTGTTAAAATCAGGTTTGGAAAGCGTTTAATATATAATAAATCCTGGTAATGTTTAATGAAAATATTTCACGGTAAAGAGCATTCAGCTGTTAAAAAGGTTACATATGTAACGTGTTTGTGTTTATATTTTATACTAAAAGAAGCATGGAAAGGTGGCAATCCCTTTAATTGAGGAGCAGAGTTTCAGAAAGTAGCTTTTAAATTCACAATAGAGCTATTCTAGAGTGTACTTTCGCCTACGCAGTTCTGAGCAGAAATCCATAAAGAGCCATTGAGCAAATAAAAATAATGCCATATTTAACTGCATAGATAATCGATATAGAACCGCATCAGGGCTAAGGGCGCTTCCCGCATTTTAT
>DWFV01000757.1:0-12882 GCA_018246775.1 Parelbella machaon machaon
ATGTTTTACTTACATACATACCTACATACATACACGGTACTTACATATTTACTATATTTACTAAATAATATCCAATTGTAAAAACTATAAAGTATTTAAAACATATTTTTACATGGAATCGCAAAAGCTAACTGGTAAAGTCCAGTTAAACACTCTTCAAAGCTTATTAATGTCTTATCTCATAATGTGTTAAAGTTCCATGCGATCAGTCAGAGTAGAGTTTCTAAAAATGAAAACTCCGAACTCATCTCATATTTATCTGCCTATGAAAGCTAAGCTGAGACATAATGATTTAAGCACCGTCAGTAAATAAAAGGTTAAAATAAAATTACCAATGTGTACCATTTTAATGTCACAAGTACTGGAAATAAAAGCTTACAGAAACTATTTTAATCTCTATAGATTTTAATGATAAGGAATTTTATTGTAATGATAAATGATTTTTTTTCCGAATTAAAGAACAATTAAAAAATGATTGTAATGTAATTAATTAATGTAATAAAACTTGTTAACAAATGTAATAAAACAGAAAACGATTCGTTGATATTAAAGCGAATTAAATGCACTCATGTCCGTAAGCTTTCGAACATCTCAAATAATTCTGCTTCATTCTTTTATCGCAAACTACACCCATAATCATTTACTTTTATGTAATCGTATTATGCAATAAGGAACTATCATAAACAGAAGGGTTATAAATAATAGCTATTTCCTCGAAGCAATCAGATGTTAATCCTTCTTGCGCAAACGTCAAAAACGACCGTAAAATTGGAATAAACAAAAATTATTGTTTACCTGCATCTGTAATGTTCCAATACGAATATTCCACGGGCTTTATTGTCACGCATTTCACTTCGCATAAACATTTACAACACTTGCACTAATAAAAAAAAAACGAGCTTCCTTCCGTCATAACCAGTTTGAATTTAGAACTTTGTTTAAATTTCGAATTTTTCGCCGCGCGAATCACTTTTCTTAGTTCGTTGGGCGCGAGAAAGTATTTTTTTCGAATTTTTCCAACGCGCAACGTGTCTGTTTTCGTCAAAATGTATTTTTCAAATGTCGGCAAAAAATCGCTTCGCGCTTGCCGTAGGCGGTGCATACGTATCGTAATGCACTTATGTGTTGGTTGGTACTCGCTAAGTTTTTTATTATACTCGCTTATATCCACGGTTCCTTAGTTTGAAGCTTGCATGCGAGTGATACGAAAAATCTTGGTCGTTTCGTTACGTAAGGCTCCACTTCCGGAATTCGTATGTTTGTTTTTAGAATTGTGTTGTGTGTCTTGTGCTTTGGTAGTGTTGCAGATAAACCAAATTTGCTTACTATTTTAATTACATACTTAATTATGCAATATATGGATGTTAGATAAGAAAAAAGTATTTTCAATTAATAGAATAGACCTCACATCCATTTATTGATAACGCAACCGCAACGTTGATAAGTCGTGTAACAAACGAACGAGTAAATTGAATATTTTTATATTAAAAAATAAGTTCCTTATGTATTAATAGTGTCAAGTATCAAAATTGATTTGTCAAGTGTTATTGTTAACATGATAAAAGAGCATAAGCATTATTTTTTTTAATAATTAAATCGACAAACTAATCTCTAACAATTATATCTCGCGTGAATGACAAAGAAAAAAATTAGTCAGCTTGCGAAAGTACCAAGACTGATGTGACTCGGTCGGCGATAGTTCACGCGCGAGCGAGACAGGAACGTGCGCGCACTCGCTCGCACTGCCGCAAGTTTTTTCCGAGATTCGTTTTTATGCGCGATACTCGTGGCCCTTCTTGCTGACAATATATTTTTTGTTTGATACACATTAATTCTACTAGCTAGGTGGTCGTTTTACTTACTTTTTCTATGAATTGTTTTATCTACTACGTACAACTCTTAATTACTGACAATCTAAAGAGAATTTTCATAAGCTTTCAGGTCTGCATTAATATTTTGTTATTACATTTGAACACATGGCACATTTAAATATCTAAATACCTGCTTGCTCACAGTTCTGTATAGAGAAGCTTCGTTGTGTGTTCTCCAGAGTTTCATGAGCTGCGGCGACTGACCTGAGCCCAGCGCAGACCCGCAACTGGTTTCAGTTCAATTATATGGCGGGTTGAAGTAACTTTCAGTTTTAGAATGCTCAGAATCTTATTCCTTTGTAAATGCTCAAAAACCTATCGGCTGTTGTTCCGTATTTAACGGTTGATGAATCTCACAGCTGAACAAAAGCTTGTGAGTTTCTTCCTCACCCTGGACAAAATGTTTTATGACGAACACAAGCGTCCATTATGTGTCTGAAAATTTAAAGACTTCTGTCGAATCGATACCATCGTAATTACTTCACATCCTCTGCTCGGATATGACTTTTTTGAACATAATCTAGATCCGAATGATCTACCATACATTTATAAATACGTACTTATATAGGTAACTGATTACTTGGACACAGAAAGCTACCTTCACAAATGTTTGTCCTAAGTGGGAATAAAACCCATTATCTCTGTCACAGTTATCAAGTCCACTAACCATTAGACCAACAGGCTAATTAATATCGTACTTAGATTATTATTATTAATAGATGATGTAAACATAAATAACATTTAAATGATTTATTCGCAACTTCACGTATCATTTTTGAAAAGCCAGCACACCAGCACCTATAGCTACATTGACTCTTTTAGCATCCCACTAACAATAACCCTTCATAATAAAATATAAGCCATAGTTTCATAACAACACTATAAAAAACACACATCACTGATATTGGAAGAACAAGAGTAAGAATGTTGAGGGACGATTGGTCATTTTATAATAATGACTATTATCAACTGTTGGACTGTTGTGTTAAAAAATACGCCATCATTCACAATTAGCGAGCACAGCGGACCACTAAATGATTTAATAACCATATGACTGAGTGGAATAAAAAAGGCCCTTGCCGTCTTCGACTTCAATACTTAACCAGCCGAGCGACTAATGTCTCAAATTAAGGGTTTCGTAATGTCTACTCGCGGTACCGACGTGTATGGCAGTTACAATACTAGCTATACGGTCGTGTATCGCAGTTACACTATTCGCTGTACCGCCGTGTATGGGAATTACACTATAATTTTTATATCGTAATTCCACAATGTTTTAATGTACATTTATGACATACGACGGATTCCAATCGACGTTTTTAATTATTAAAATAATTTTCTATTAATACAATTAGATAAAAAGAATTTTCTATTAAAATTAATAAAATAAAAATGCAAATGATTATGCAATAAGAAATAAAAAGTTTTTTAATTTTAATCGCAAATATTTTAGTGGAGTTTTGCATAAAACTTTTATGAGGAAACCAAAATTAAAATTGCGATGGAGTAGTTGTAAAACTAATTATATTATTATACTACCATAACTTACAATCAGTTAACATATATGAATTTTTCCCTGTTAGAAATCCCCATTACTTTTACGTACATATAATTTAACCCTTACACCGCCAATTAATAGTCATAGTCTTCGCACAAAAATTTTTCCTTTCAATCAACTTACATGCATTTTTTCCAGTAAAAAAAACCCACATTTTTTACTGTCTCCGTGTCCGGGTCACAACGGCACCCTAGCCTAGACCCAGCTGAGCGGTAAATGTCTCAAATTAAAGGTTTCATAATGACGTGTTGTAAAACTATCGTAACTGATCGTTACGCGATTATTGCTCATTACTGATATACGTGGCGACATATCACTGAGGACGAGAATGACTAAGCTAGTGTCGTAATTCGCAAGCAATATTTATCGTTTTAATCATATTTTTTTTTGGTTTTTATGCCCTCTTTTGTGATCGCTAGAAAATTTACACGTTTACTTGTTCGCATGTAGGTACCCTTGCTGATTGCCATTTTTATAAATGAATCCAAATTAATAATTTTTAAAACTATATTTCAACATGCTGGAGTAAGAAAACATTAAATAAGATACCTAGTATTAACAATTTCAAGATTAATTTATAGCTTCTGCATTTTTATTTATTTATTTTTGAAAATTTTTTTTTTTTTATTGAACGTAAATACGACAAACACATCCAAACCCACACATACTCAGAAACACCCCACTCCTTCTCCCTTCCCCTTCTCACTAATAACAAACAATGAAAAGCTACATAAAAAAGGTCTTCTCACGCGTTTCCATGTCAACGGCGCGGCTAGTAACAGATGACGCGGAGGAGCTGATTTATGACGACACCGGCCATCGCGGGCAATTACAGGAGGCTGTCGCTTGTACGTACATTAATATGTGGCAGATACACCTCTCAATTGCATTAACATCTCCCACTTTGTTACTGTTACTGTTAGAGAGGAAAGCGCATAGCTCCCACTTTGTAACTATTACTGATAGAGAGGAAAGTTTTTAGTGTTTTATCGGTGCTTTGTTAGGTATTTCCCTTCCCGTCAGGTCTATAAGGATAGTGCCTTGGTGTTGTCTGTTTTAGGGAACTGGGGCCTTAAGGGTCCCGCTGGCATGACTGTAGGTATATTAATAATAACAATTATAACAATTTTATAGATGTTTTACTATTAAAGGTTTTGTTAGTGTCAATGACATAATTAAATCATGTACCAGTTTAAATCGAAAATATTTTTCGTAATAACCAAATTAATTTTGTCCATGAGTTCGTCCCAATCACAGCGAGGTCACGGTGAAGTAACCAATTATTAAATTAAGATACAAAATTAGTACGCATATTTTAAAAATAGTTTTTTCTGTAGTACAGAAGGACCTCGCAGAGCTGCAAAAATCCAACTGGAAGGGGTCTGCCCAAGATCGGTGGAGAGCCAGCGTAGTAAGCAAGTCTTTTCTGAGTTCGAACCACGATAGTCTCAGCTTCTATTCTAGTGCTAAGCAAAACTTACTGCAGTGGTATTTTTACTCATAAGGCTAACCTTAGATTACACCTTAATTCTCAGAAATCCGAATTTACTTTCATTGGAAAAATATATTAACATAACATTCAAAGGAATCAAGTCTAGGGCATTCTTCTTATAAACATGGGAATTCCTAGCTATTTTTAGACTTTAGTGATGATTAATTGGCTTTTCATTTACGAATTATGGAAAATTAAAACATGGAAAACTAAATAAACATAAATAGTACACATTAATTTATTTAACGATTTATGAGGAGTTTTTATTACTTCAATAAAGACATGAGATTACAAAAATTATAACCTTTTTGAAGCCTCTTTATGCTTATAATTAGGGTAAAAATAAAGTCCTTTTTTGTGGCAACCGAATAAATTTGTTCATATTGCTTATTATTGTAAGTACATGTCCAACTTTCTCAGTGATGACCACATATTCACGAATATATAACTCATGACAACATTATTTTTATCAGAACCTAATTAATTTACATTACAAATATTAATTTTAATTTCTTATTAAATTTATTACTTCATTTAGTTATATCACGATTCTTAATAGTTTCATTATAATTATTAACGTAAGATTTTTTGTCATAACTTTTTTTATTTCTATTAACATTTTTTATATTTAACGAAACCTGTTTTATTTTAATTCCAATTTGTCCTATATTAGTTTCATTATAAAATTTATTTTGTTGCATATTTTAGGCAAGAAAATACTACATTATGTAATGATGCATGACGTAAGAGGTATATTTGTAAGTATTCACTAGTACATAGTTTTATAATTAAGCCTAGTTTATGGTACCGGTATATTATGAAACGATTCGTAGAAAGCTCGGGTCTCAACATTGTAAGGTAATTTAAACGGACACGTGGGATCGCTGGACGTTTACTGAAAGCTTTGAGATAGAAGATACCAATATTGCATTATGTGCCTGTTAATTGTAGTCAATCAGTCGTGAGTTTGGTTAAGTTACTTTAATTAAGTTATTTTATTGAGATTGTCTCAAGTCGACTGACCTGTTGGTTCAGTGGTTAGCGACCCCGACCCTGAATTCGGGGGTTCTGGATTCTATTGTTTGTTCTTAATGGTTATGAATTCTGGTGGTGAGTATAAGTATCAATTTGTTCTGTAAGTGTTAAGTTTTACGAGAAATGTAAATAATTATAAATGTACATATGTAATTTATAACCTGTCTTAATACCACAGTGCAAGTTCCGTCTTATTTGAAATCAGATGGCTGTGTTAGTTTTCGTAAGACATTATCATTATTTAAAGTTATGAAAGCCTACAGTCACATTAAAAAAAACTGTTCAATTATAAATACATTTAAATACATTTGAAGATACAATTCAATTTAAAAAAAAATTGTGACGATTAACAAAAGTGATCGATGTGAACGACCGACTTGTAAAATTCTTGCCTCAATGTACGGCATCTGAAGGCAAGACGTTTTGCAAGAGGCAAGAATTAGGCGGCTGGCGGCAAGGAGGCAAGAAACAGAATGGCGTTCGTTAGCCTGTTTTAATTTCAGCTAATTTTTATCTGTAAGCGGCGTCGTCGTCTTTTTTAAAGTAGCACGGGCCATTAGCTGCG
This sequence comes from Parelbella machaon machaon, assembly GCA_018246775.1. NCBI lineage: Eukaryota > Metazoa > Arthropoda > Insecta > Lepidoptera > Hesperiidae > Parelbella > Parelbella machaon. The sequence continues at coordinate 6,522 of DWFV01000757.1, forward strand.
GATTGAGCGCGATTTTAAGCCTTGGTACTTGTTGCGTAAAAATTTTAACAAAAACGAAAAATATTCCCGAGAGATATTTATAGATATGTATTAGGGAAGTTATTCGGTTAAATTTCATACCTATATTCCATATGAAATTCTGAATTTATTGCAGCTAGTTGAATCTTCTAGGATCCTTTTTAACTAGCTAATGACGATTTGTTTCCGTAATGATAAAATATTACTCTCATTATTGTTAAAAATGCATTGATTACATAGTATTGTTTTTATCATCATGCCCTTCTATTTATAGGATTATGTATAAAATATAGAATAGATTTTCCTATTTCAAATGTGCAATAAATTTATAAATTTAACATATAAACTAAGGAGTTAAGGATAATTTTTTTATTGATATAAAAATAAATGTATTCCAAATATAAAACCGTAACAATTAAAAGGCCAAGTATCAAGACTAAGGATCCGCATACGTTGAAGAAATCTAATTTTTGCCGAGTTTTTCTCTTATTCCAGCCCCCAGAGGGCGCTGTTTTCGCGCCAATTTGTAGTGTTTGTGAAAATTTTACGTTAACAGTCGTCGTGTCGACAATTATCCGCCGTGTTTTCATTTAATGACCATATTTATCTTTATCAAAACGCTTTTAGACAACATACTCTTTATTTCTCACACAAGTGGGAAATGAAAAGTGTACTCTGACAACGTGGCAACAGAAATAGATGTAAGCGAACTTTTCGTATAATTAAATGTAAATACATCTAATTGTATTTTTGCGTTTAATGTAAATACATCTAATTGTATTTTTGTGAGTCTTACAAAGAATTGTAAAATAACAAATATTATAAATAGCCTTCAAATTTATAATAATGGATTTTTGAAACTGTATTTAAATCCTTCTTTTATTTTATAGAAATTGTAGCAAGATTCTTTGCCTTTGGTAGGAATCGTATCCACAACCCTTTGGTGAACGGTTATTTCAGTTAAAGACTAGATCGACGGGCCCACCGGAGTAAGATCATCTCACATAGTGCTGAAATGTCACCTAATATTAAGCTCATAATTTTATATGAGTTCATTCATCTCATTCGTTTTTTGCCAATCCATAACTATCCTTTTATAATCTTATAAAAATTCAAAAACGAGCAGGTGTACGAAAAACCCAGTATTTTTAAGAGCCTTGACAAAACTTTTCTAATAATGTCTTGCCGAGTTAAGAGTGTCTCACCGCTAATTGCGAAATAAATTTGCAAGTTTCCCCAAAAAACGCTTCCTTCGCTTGAGTTATGACGGCCCGTAAAAAAATACGAAAGGATGGCCCGTTGTCGCTGGTAAGTGGTCTATGGTACAATTTCTTTTTTACGACCGGTTGAAAATTATCTGTGGTAATTTTTTTTTGGCGCTTAAATATAACCCAATCGAATTCCAAAACAAAGTATTATTTTATCAAATTATTAATGCGTTTATTTTTAATTTATTCTAATTACATTAGTTTTTAATTTTACGCTCATTTTTAAAAACTTGCCACATGAATAAGAATTTAATCTTAGCCGTTTTATCTTTATTATTCTAAATGTTAAAAGACAATTTTATCACATTATTTGTACAAATCATTATAAATAATTATTTTTTTTGCCAGAACTACGCTAATACCTACTTTAGATAACCAACTAAGTACATGAAATGGTAACTTTGTATAAGTATGTGTCTAAGTTATAAATATTTTTTTTAATAAAAAAAAACGTAACATCACGCCTGTAATCCCCGAAGAGGTAGGCAGAGGAGTGTAGTACACTTATATTTTTTTATATAATCGTCATTATATTTACACATAGAATTTATATACTGGCCAAACACTCTTTCAGGCAAATACTGTATTTTGTCTTTTATCTTAAGAAAAAACAAATAAATATAACCTTCCACTCCAAAAATGGCCCACTCTTTAGCAATTTTGGAGCGTAACACTTAAAAAATATCCAATTATGAATATGACACAGAAAGGGGTAAAAGATACTGCGGGGTGGAAGAAAAATGAGAAAAATCAAGACGCTGTGATGAGGGGAATCTACGTTTTTATTATAACTGCTATTTTTGAACGACTTCGCGCGCTATTTTCAGATAATTTTTGGTCGTGACCTGTTTAATTATGTTTGATATATTATTGTAACTCTCTTTGATATTAACTATAATTAGCGAGTAATTATTCAATTTAAAATGTAGTCAATATACCTATATTTTCTGCAAAATTGACCTAGGATAGAATAATAACGATTTTTTTTTACATATCACAAGTATTTACATGTATGTATGTTTGTTCGCGAATCACTCAAATAATAACACACCGATTGGGTCAAAATAAGAACTATCGATAACTTATTATTCTACTAATGATATAGAATCTTTATTAATACAAAAAAAATGTTTCATTTATACAAAATCGTTAGAAATATCGCATTAAAAAACTAGTAAAATTTAAATAGAAACGTAGTATGAAAAACGATGGCCTTTAAAAAGCACACGTTCCTCACAATAGATATGCTGAACAGTGAAAGATTATGAACAAGCAGTGAAAATTCAGAAAGTCTATAAACGCACCCTGTCACTACTCAGCTCCTAATTGCCTTAACAGTACAAAAAAACCTTCGAGCGAAGACCAGACGCTACCGGAGAATCTTTCAAAACCTATTAACTCTGAAAGCCGTTCGGTCATTAAACCACTTTTTTTAAACGCCCGCACTGCGAACACTTTTTCCTCCCCCGGACACTTTTCATAATTATCGCCGCCCCCACCCCTCCGCCCTTTACAAGATGTTACAGTCAAAGTCAGTTAGGGTTACAATTACGTGTATTGTCGTTCAGTTCACACAAACCATTTTTATGTTTAAATGTTTTTACTGAGAGGAAAACTGCGGAAAAACGGGTATAACTATTCATATTAAGATCGGTAAGAAAAGTAGGTATGCTAATTTCAGAACTCTAGATCAGTGTCCAAAGGTTTAATGGGTTTATGTAAAAAGTAATGGTAATGATCTAAAAACCACACATCAAAAAGTCAACGACTCTATCATTCTCTACATATAAATAATAATCGACCCATTTATCTCTCCACTGTTGGAATATGGGTCTCCTCTCACATTGAGAGGGTTAAGGCCATAGTCTGCCACGCTGGCCAAGTGCGGGTTGGAAGACTTATTCCACCTACGGCAACATAACTATACAATTAGTCAGTAGACTGTTCTCACAGCTCTTATTGATGAATCGGAAGTCGTCCTTTCAAATCGTACGCAGATGAAATATTTGTGCGATGGACACAAATTTATGATCTGTCTGTAAATGTGTCAAATGTATTGGTATCTAAATAATTTTTTTGGCCATCAAATGCATCAAGATGGTTTATTTCTGGTGATAAGGTATTTAAATCGGGAACTTGACATGCAAGACATGCACTAAGACGAGAAATATTTCAATCCAGTAGTACAATCCTATTTGTAATTAAATATAGTCAATAACAAATAATTATTCCATAATAAAACGAAAATTAACTAAATGAAATATAGTTAATAATTAGTAATTAATAGTCATGTATTAATCCCAATAACGTGAGCGCAATAAACGAAGGATGTGAAATCAAAACGTAATAAATTAAAATCGAAACTGGCTTAAAGGAATTAATGTTACTCGTAGCTACTTGTTACTATTTCCTAGCTTAACTTATCGTGCTAAGACAAGTGCTTGGAGCAAACGAATAGAAACAATGAACAGACAAATAGGTACATAATGAGAAGTGAAGTCGGTCTTTGCAGCGTGATCGTTTAAGTCCGTCAGTTCTGTATTTAGCTGGGATTCAGCTTGGCCACCTGAAACTTTATAATTGAATTTCAGACGCCATAATTGCAGCGTTTTAAAGTGTTTAACATGGCCTCCTGTTATAAATCACCCGAGAGTGTGCACTGCGTATAAAATTAAGTAAATGTTACTGGTAATTAATACAGATAGGTAAGTAGTTTGTAATGAGTCACGTGCCACGTTTTGTCGGACGTAAAATAGTCTATGCACACTGACATTTAATTATATATTTGTTATTTAATGTTGATTAGCAAAAATATCGCATGATACGTCCGTTGAAATAAATACAATTCGGAACAAGGTCTAGAATCACACCGAATGATTCACCCAAGATGCACATCAATGGTGAGAAATGTGAATGGGCCATTATTTACTCGCGTCCACCGTATTTTATGAGACGTTCCGTGGAGATGGATGGAGATCCCGGAAACCTGTAGGGACATACGTTCTGCGACCAGAACGGGGATATATTGCAGGTAAAAATCCCGCATAACTCGATCTTTATGGTGTCCTTTTGAAGGTTTAACCCTTAGAATGGTAACAAATTTTACCCATTGGTTATATTTCTTGACCAATGTCAAGTACAACGAATTGGAAGCGATTAACAGAGTCAAAGTGACTGAAGTGGAGAAATAAGTTATTTTTCTTTTGCAAAGGGAATTAAAACAAACGGATTAGGTGAAGCGCAATAGGGGTCAGATCAGCACCTCGCTCATAACTGCACTTCAAAAATCTAGTACAAATTCAAATTTATTTATTTTAAATAAATAATAAACTTTAATTTGCAATCTGCAGCTCGCTTCCGGAGTAAGCAGAGAGCGCCGTATGGCTATCCACAGGCTACTTCCGGCGAAAGTTAAAATTAAGTACAGATATTTAACGCGGTGCCGATAGCTTGTTTTCATAAATTCTATTTGTACGGAACGGAAAATACTGACGAAAGCTTAGCATTCCACGTTTTCTTCAACAACAGAACTTAGAACAAGAATTATCTAGGCATAAATGTGCATATCTAAATAATTAGGTATAATAGGTACTAGTAACTAAAATCTAAATGTATTTACTAAATCATAGATCACCAACAGTATCTTACGAAACATCGTTAAATAAGATAAATAACGTCGATGATATTTATGTCTTTATAAATTTTGAAAATGTATAAACAAACTGAACTCAAATTGCTTTATACATACATTGTTACTACGAGTATATGTGCGTCCTATAATTTAACACCTAATTTAATATTGTACTAGTAATAATAATGTTAATTTAACATATATTTAAATAATTTCTTTTTTAGTAGACAGTTATAATTTTACCAAAAAAAAACGTAAAAATCGTGTCGGATAGCCAATGATAAATTACAATTATAAAAAAAAATGCTTAATTTATGTTTAAAGATTTCATAATTTTTCAATGTCGATTCTAAAATTTTATTTAGCATTAAATTTGCTGGTCATACGCTTATATTATTACATCTAGGTACGAGTATATTCACATGTATGTATTTCTTAAACGAAAACCGATCCATGATCAATCGTATTGAAAACGTACGTATTGAAAGGGATTTCCGAAAGCTTAGCATTACATTTACAAATCAGCTTAACTTGAGATCAAAGGAATCGGAAATTTGAGTTATTTCTATTCCTTTATTACACAACTCGAAAATAAGATTCAATTTCCGCTGAGACTAAATTTTGAATACAATTTTGAATAGATTCTTGTAATCACAGAACAAGAACGATGTCACTTAAATAATTTCATCATCATCATCATCATCATCATCATCATCATCATCATCGTCAGGCTCTCGATGTCCACTGCTGGACATAGGCCTGTCCTAATCATCGCCACTCCATCCTGTCCTAGGCCGTCTGAATCTACTTGCATCCCGCTGTTTCCTTCAGGTCAACAGAACATGTGGTAGGAGGACGTCCTAAAATCCTCTATTACTGTTAAATTAGTCTATGGTACTAACGCTAAAGTGCGGTCTAGATCTTCGCAACCGTCAGGAAAAGACTGTTGCAATAAGAACAATTAAAGCAGAATGAGTGAATTAACACAAGTGTTTAAAGAAACTTTGCCGTGACTTGGCTTCTTTTAGTTTTAATTAAATAATATAAGCCACATAACGTATAAAATATAAAAGAAAAGAAAAGCAAATGAAGTTCTTTACTCAGGCGAGGCTTACAGAAAATCAGCGGTTATCCCACGGCAAAATGATAAGTCAGCGTATAAATATTTATTGACATTATGACCTGTAAGAACACAGCGACAAGATTTCCTCGTATGTCTATATGTGTGTGTTGTTATATATGTGTGTTTATTTACAGTTGTGTAACCATTATGTATCGTACGTTTAATGGGCTTACGTGGAAAAAAGAATATTCCTTTCCTATTATGCTGGTGAGTCACTAGTGTGACTCGGAGTCTGGAATTGTGGCCGGTGTATGGCAATAGGCTCACCACCTATTCCATGGGACTCAAACGTAACTGGTGAAACGTGGGAGTGTACTACAC
>DWFV01000758.1:0-12880 GCA_018246775.1 Parelbella machaon machaon
CGCGTCGTGTTTCAATGAGGTAGAACATTAATGAGATTATTAAAAACTAGCCTAATTAACACTTACGTACTTAGATTGTGTTGAAGCCGTCAACTGGGCTCTTGGGCGAGGTGGTGGTGCGCAATGGCTGTCAAAGAACAACCTCTTGCTCTCAAGGCTAGAGTGAGATTTAAAATGTCCTCGCACCAGAACTCGAGCACAATTCACGAGCTGACGGTTCCTAACTACCATGCAGAGATTCAATTACATATATATATTTCACACGTTTAAACCGAACGCTAGACGTTTTCAAATACAATTTACCCTCAATATTACATTCAATTGTTCCGCAAAACGCTCAGTCCCAACACTGTATCTTCCACCGTTGATTCTAACGGGAATTATAAATAAATATACAAGAATATTCGTATGTGTTTCCACTTTCGAACTTGACGGAGACACTGCCGTGTCCCCAAATTATATTGTAATGAAACAGCTGCTTAGGTTCCAGTGATTAAATATTTGATAAACTGTTGCAACGAAGACGTATAACAGTTATATAAAGAGCTATATGTATCATTTAGGTAATAAATATTGTTTGATTCGCTTCCCGTTAAAATCATTACACAGAAATGTTCACGTCAAACGATCTTAGGACGACGTTTACTATTTTTGAATCCTGAGGTAGTAGATTTGTACTTTATTTTTTTTTATTTTCTCTTCACACTTACCAGCTACATTACATTTATGTATTTCTCCATATAAAAATCTATTTAAAAGCTTAGATAAATCTAAATTATATTTTCTCGAGGTAGATTAACTTACACACTAAGATGGGAGGTGCAGTGGAGCGTATTCAGTACGTAATGTATGATACTGAGTCGACCAGCGAATTATGATTCTCTCTGTACAACCGAATAGACCGCACTGCACACCCTGTGACGGCAGAGGGTCACCATACCCGTAACAATCTTTGGCTTTACCATCACGACATTTCGCGATTTATTTACAATTTAATAAAACAAATAAAAAGACAAAAAAGAGCATTAAATTAAACTAAACACAACTTAATAACAAACGAATCCGAAATGGAGCCAAAGTGAAGAACAATCGAGAACAAGCAGGTCTAACGTAAATGCACTTTGAGCCAGAACGCAGTGGCTCTACGTTCAGGAATGAATGAAATTATTACCTGTGACATAAGCGAGGATTTTTTTTGAATAACCGAAAACATTTGTGAAAAAGGACCGAAAATCTTTTAGCGAATATCTATATTGTTATATTTGTATTGATAAACGTTGTCACATTAATTAAGATTATATCTAAACCGAAACTAATTACAGGTTATTAATATTAAAATTTATATATATAAATCCCAAGTGACCTCCAGCATTGACAGCTATGTCAACTGACAGCTGTCAGACAGGGGAACATGTTAAAAGATTTCCAGTCCTTGTGGTATAATAAAAAAAATAATAATAAGAACTTTGAAACAGCAATCGTTCGAATTAAACGCTCACACCTAAACACACCTTAGCCGCTCTAGTCACACATCCGACGATACAAGACAAACCTTAACTTACTAACAAACAGTAATACACACAGTGAGGGAGATCGAGCCGAGTGCAAGGGGACACATCGACTACGTGTAAACGACTTATCACATCGATACAACATTAAAACTATTGAGGACCGTTCCCGGTACTCGTCCACTTACATTACACATAACAGCGATAAGTTAATTTAGACGTGTGTTACACCGAATATTAGTAGATACACCGTTCCCACACGGTCCAATGACGGGATGAAATCTATTAATCGACACCAAAAAATCATCGCATATAACGAAATCGACACGATTTGTAAACCATCGATTTGTATCTGAATGATTCACAAAGAGAAATATTGTAGATTGTTTGCGATCCCTTAGTGTCAACCGCTCTTAAACCGCGCTAAGCCCCTCGATCGATATAAAAAGAAATAATAATAAACATAATCGAATTAAAAAAAGAAAGCTTAAAAACTTGATGCATTAATGCAATTCTCTTTTACGTATCACAAAAAACATTACATGTCAAAAAGCAATCACAACTATGAATTCAAAATTCATAAGAAAAAACGAAAGGACAAAAAACAGAACAATAGTAATTTACGTTTTTTTTTCTAATTAATTTTCAAATATAATAAAAAAATAATCGTTAACAATTTATAATCGAAACAGCGAAACGTCGTCTTAAAAATACACCTAAAACAAGTATGACCGAATGAAGAAAAGTATTTTTGTTATAATACAATTTATTTTTAAAAGTTGGTAGATTCAATATTAACGAAACGAAACCCCGACTTTATCCCAGCTAGAAAAATATCGCAGCCATTCAAAATATTACAATTAAATGTCGCCTTGATCAGTATTGCAATTATTAAAACGAAACAAGCCAAGACATTGCCACGCCACGGTTGCCATGATAAAAAAAAACTTCCATAACGATCGGTAAACATATCAGCAAGTTTAACGAAATTATGGCAACATTCCCATCAATTGTAGGTATTACTGTCTAATGTTGCGGTAACTTTTAACTTCTAGTTGGAAAACTTAGAAAGACTAACCAAATCCACCGAATCAATTAAAAAAAACTTAAAATCTGTGCGACAAAGTACAAAACTAAAATTTTTTAAATAACAACATCCTTTATACATTCCAATGTAACCCTTTCCCGTGACGCTGTCATACGATAAATGCACTTCCATACTCATATCATTATTTTTATTATTTCTGGAAGTGTCATAAAAATTTGACTTTGTTAGCTCTTTTGTCAAAACCGAACGATTTTCGAAGAGAGGCCGCATTGTTCAAAAGTTCAAAGGTCAACTAAAATAAAACAGCACAAAAAGCTTGTTAATGTTGCGTAAAACAGGGCGTAATTAATATTAAGTATATTTAAGAACACTTGCTGGAAATATTTCAGACCTGTATAATAAAAAAAATTATCGAATGTTTGAAAATCGAATAGACGTTGACCTTTAAATCGAATCAATGCGGAGCATGTTCCAAATTTAAATTTTTCTCTCCTTCGAAATATCTTTGTCCTTCTGAGGATACATATTATCATTCATCAACATAACTCTAGTGAATTGTTCATACAAATACATATATCGGATATCTTAACCATAAATCAGCGTAACTATTATGTGTTTTATTAACGTGACGTACATAATCTATCGTAAAATTGTATTAAAGAGTGACTTAGTAGAGAAAAATAGTTATTATTGTATAAGAAGTAACAAAATATTCGCTTATTTACAGTAAGATATAGTGTTTAGTATAACATAACATATAAATGTACAGATTTGTATAAAATAGCTTCTAAACGTTGTGGAGGACAAAAATAAATATTTTAATAACATTATAGTATTTGTTAAAAAGGTCAAAGTGTAGCTTCGAAATATTTATATTTTATTCACTTAAATCTTTGTTAATATTACCCTTCCATAAACTCTACCTTAACTATACTGACACATAAGGGATTGATGTTACTTCGCGTGCTGAAAGATCTCAAATGCAACAACAAAACGCAAAACTGACCGTCCGCGGGCGTTCTGCGCCGACGCGAAAGGCGGAACAGAGCCTATTTTAATATTTAAAAAAAATCACTGAGCCTTCATAAAGCATCTTAATAAAAAATATAATTCAGTGTATCCTAAAAAATATAAATATTATAATAAATATGAATGCAACTCATTCCTAAATATCAGGAATAAAACACTCAGTCGCTACATTCACACTTAGACGAACAGAAAAACAAAAAATATACGTCGATATAAATAAAAATGGTGTGAACTTAAAATTGAGGATATTTGGCACACTCCCGTTTGCTTCGAGCTTGTAAAAGTTATAAGGGAACCAACGGCGCGGGCCCACCGCGAGCCGCGGCGGCCAGGCCAACATACATATTTACTCTTTAAATCTCAACCGAAATGACTAGGCACAAAGGGTAAAAGGTGAACAAAAAGAGAACAAAATAATATAAAGAAATAGAGCTAAAAACCAATGATAACATCATAACGGAATGTTAAAATCGACACCATCGCGTAGAAACATATATTATTTGGTCTCAATAGTAACACCCGCGGGCGCGGCCGTGACGAACGAAAGTATGAACATTCACGCAACCATTCGTACGTGCTCATTACCAACACGTATCTCACCTAACTACTTATGTATATCTAGGGCAATTGTACTTTGTACAAACTGAAACCGTTCGTATTTTACTGTACAGACGAATAAAATAATATTACAAAAAATAATAATAATAAACACATCAGCTGTTAAACCCGCTTCGCTGTCTCGCCCGACGACCACGTCGACTGGACAATGTGGCAAAGCGTACAAACGACGTCCACGGTCGCTATTGTATCACAGATGGGTTAAATTATCGAAAGAAAAACTGTTTGCAGTCTATTGTATAGATAACATGTACACTAGTATGTATGTTCAGAGAATATAGGAATAAAACAGTCGCTTGCCACAATGTTCTGTCACAAGTGTGTGGACCGAGGCCACGGCGATACGCAACATTCTCCTATTATTTACACACTAAGCCTACGCCCATCAGTCTCACCGTCATCTCTACATTCCCCAGCTGAGGTAATCAATACAATAAAAGCTATGTCACACTCGTCCGAGAGCTAGAAAAAACAAAAAAAAAAACACGTCTACAATGGTAACTTCAATTCACAGTCAAATAAGGTACGAAAACGCGACGAGGGTGCAATAATAAGGTACAAAATGTTCTGAACAGGGCACCAGATACGGAAACGACACCGAGCAACCGCGGAGTCACACGTGATAATTAAATTTAAGTAACAATTATCGCACAATTTTCAAAACCTTATAAAATCTAAGATCAAATTCTGAGGTAGATATTGTTTATATAATATGCATCAATGAGGTAATATATTGTACGCATGTTACAAGAGTTTCGGACGTGACGCGGGCGGCTGGGGGAGCGAGACAGCGCGAGGCGCCGCGCCGGTGCGAGCGAGAGGGCGGCAGGCGGCGGGAGCCGCCCGCGTCCGTCGGAAGAGCAGAGGTAGATCGGTTGATAGTACAGGCGAGCCCTAGGCGGTGCGCGGCATGCGGGCATACATGACATGCTCGCATGCCCACATGCACGACCCCGCATACGTGCGCGACGCATGCACGACATGCTTTACGTATCGACTACAGCCATCCGTAGATGAGACAAGCATGAGCATACTGTCGTAGAAATCTGCGTCGTAGAAAAGGGTTTGCGCGTAGAAAATGAAGCAAATCAATGCGACACAACGTGGAAATATGCTATCTTTGTTAAGTTTGGGACATTGACGGCGATAAGTTTGAACTTAAATCGATGATCCAAGTCTTTAAAAAGCTAGTAGTTTACGTAACGTTGGTCGTTACAGATTATCGTTAGATTGTGCGACAGATAACAACAAAATATTGCAAGTTATGAATTACTCACTGAAATTACACGTTTGAAACTACAATATCACTCGTGCGGGTTTCAACTTGCGTGTTTCCTTGGATATGCATGTGAGACGATTCATGCTCATGCTAGTCTTGCATACGGCGTGTCGTGCATGCGAATTTATACGTAAAGCTTGTCGTGCATGTAATAGCACAGAAAGTGTCGCATGCATAGCATCGCATACAGGTGTCACAATTAATTACGCACCGGCTACCATGCGAATAGTTCTCGTCTAATCACATAATTTGTATGCATATTTGGTCACAACTTGGTGTGATGTTGTGAGATAGCTTTTGGCTTTTCAACGTCACAGAGATCAAATTCGACGTCGTTATTCGTCTTCGAATGAAACATTCCATAGACCGCATCCAATTCCAAGGAGCATTGAGATCGGAGGGGAGATCAGTGAGTCGGATAGCTATCGCGGTAGAGTGAGGCAGGGAGCGAGAAGTATCGGCAGGGCGGCGCGGGGGCGGGCGGCGCCGCTCAGTTGGAGTGGTTGGGCAGCGGCGGGTGCGGCGGCGGCTGCGACAGCTGGTGGCGGTGCTCGCGCGCGATGTGGCGGCGCACGGTGTTGTTGCGCGTGAAGGTGCGGCTGCAGTGCGGGCACGGCACGCGGATGCCCTGGTGCCGCTGCCGGATGTGCGCGCGCAGGTTCGTCTCGTACCCGTACAGCCGCTCGCAGTATGGACACTTCAGTTTCTTGCCTGCAACCCCGGGACATTCACGTCAGTCGATGCCGCTCAGCGTATCGTGTTCCAATGATATTTTATTCACAGATTGAACTACAGACTACCTAACTTTAAAGCAAGATTGAAGGAGGTTCATGTGAGTCAACACCACTCTGTATAGCGTATTCGATGACGTATTTACAGTTTGAAGTTGCACCTACCAAACTATAACAAACTGAACTATATATACATAATATATAGGTACCATACATAAGATGGGCCGGATAATCAGTCGAGCCATCCCGAAAAAAGTATGTAAGTTAAACCGGTCCATATACGAGTATAATCATGTGTACAAACACTGATGAGACATTTAATAGTAAAAATATAAATAAGTAATCCTTATGCAATACGAAATAAATATCATAATGTTAAAGAGTTTAATAATAATAAGATTACGATTGCATATAAAGTTATTTCGATTACGACGGCTACCGGCGCTACAGCGGCAACCGCAAGTCTTATCGTTCAAGAAGTTCATGGTCATTCTACATAAACGATAAGCGACTGAAATACAAACAAAATGCAGTTGCAAAACATATTATTTCAATTATTGTAAGAGTAAGTGTGCTAAATGATAGCTTTAAAATTAATTATGAGCCCTAGAAGGCCAGGAAGGGAAGTGTGATAAGTAACCAAAAGAACAAGAACAAGTGCGAAGAATCAGTGTTTTCTATTATTTACACCTGTTCTAAAAGCCTAGATGTAAGCCATACCGCTGAATCCATGGAATCCACGGAACCCAATCAAGATGTTCCTATTAACTATTGGTGCAGATTGTCCCTCACCGTCAGGAGTTGCGATACCGCCGGATTTGCTCGTAATGATCTTAGGGGGCCAAAGGTCGGGGCTGGGCTTCGGTGGCACTGGCGAGGTCTCGTGAGGCTTATCGTGGAAGTTGCTCGGCTGGATCGGGCCGGCGGGCGGCGGTGAGTTGTTGAAGCCGGTCGCGTGGAAATCGTTCTCGCTCTTCACTCGTAAATCTGAATAAGGGAAGAAGATCTTTAAAACATTCATAGACAATGCAACCAGGCGATATATAATTGGACAAAAGCAATGACACTTTTACATAGATGTAATGCCAATTATGTCACTCTGAAGTTAAAGAAAACTGGCAGTAGTATTCGTACTAATTTTTCGAGATAAATTAATTTCGGATCAAGTAGAACATCACCATGACCTTCTATCGATTCTCATGTCAAAGACTTTTACGAATCAGAAATCAGGTTATCTAGAAAAATACGTACTCTGTACCAAATACTGACAAACTGACGGGCAATCCATGGGCTAAAATAGTTTTTTTTTGTATTGCCAAGTGTTTTCAGTGTTAAAGATTCTAGAAGATTCGATTGATTCCAAATCTCATGACATAGGGCACTGGACACATCTTAGGAATATTATAATAATGAAAATGAAACAGTGTCTAACTACTTCTAAGCTACAAGCAATAAAGTAAGACACATAGATGTGTAGGTACTGTCCAACTGCTTTTGCCAATCGTTTTTGTTAGTACAGGGCCGAGTTTTCACTTAATATTGTACGAAGTATCTGGGCGAGAAAGCATGACAATAAATTATGGTTTGTCTTATATGGTTGTAGTTTAAACAAGCAAATGATTACTCGCGAGAGCTCTGGTGTTAAGCAGTGAAAACACGGCAAAATGTTTGTTAGCAGAGGGTGGAGTACTACGCATCTCCATCTGCGCAACAGTGATGGTATGATCTCATCTAGCAAGAATCTTCGACTCGGCTGCTATGTGAAGTCCCAATCAAGTCAGATGTCACATTCGATTTCAAGCAAAAAATTTAAGCTCACATGTGATTGAGAACACCTGTCCCGGGTATCAGGGTACGGGATTGTTGATGTTAAATGATTGACTGCGCTATTCCAGGCTTTGGAGAAGGTGCTAATTAGTTACCAACTTGACTTCTAGAAATTTTCATTCATCCAAAAGCCTCATTTTGTGGAGGTACTCAAGTGCCGAAGAGAGAGTCTCACTAGATAGGACCGATCTTACTTTAAAATGACAAACCTTCAGCACCATGATCGTTGGAGACGCGGTCCATCATTTCGTCGTTAGCAGAAGCGCTGCGCTCGTATCCGTTGTTCTTGATCGGTTGTGCGGTGGAGGTGCAGTCGGGCGGGTTCTCCTCGTAGCGGGCGCCGGCGCCGGGCGACGAACGGGTATCTGGCTCGTCAGCGACGCTACCGCAGTGAGAGGACGATGAGCTTTGTCTGGAATTCACCCGGGACATTATGATCATCAGTGGTTGGAGAATCAAATCCAGCCAATTGTAGCAGAGCTAATCAGAGCTTTCGTGGTTTTGAGGACATGATGTCTTATAGATGTAGTTCTGATGAAAGTTATACCTCTAAAATAATCAAACTCCGAGTTCTTTTTTGTAATTTACATAAAAAAACTTAAAGTATTAGTTGAAAAGGTAAATCATGAAAGGAAAAATATGTAGACATATAATATACCTATAGTTCCTTGCGTGGGGACTCTGAGCCGGTGAGGGTTTAGGCGGGGCAGGTCGACGGTGGGCAGGCTGATGGATCGGTAAATGAGACGGTTGGGCGTAGCGGCCTAAGCCACCGCTACCACCATGAATCGGCAATCCGTATTGGGGCATAACTGGTGCGAACGAAGTGTGAGTAGGAGGGGGGCCCGACTCGTGGACCTCACAGTTTCCGGACCCGGACACCGGGCTCGTCTTTAAACGAGCCTGGTGGCGATCCGTGGCCTGCTGGGTCTGCTGTTTCACCCAAGCATCCTGGGACATCTCCATGGAGAGTCCCTTGACCTGAAAACGTGCAGATGATCGTAATGTCAGTCCCGTTGACGTAATTTAACGTTCATTTCGTTCGACACACCACTTATGTATACATTAACGCCAGGCACATTTTCATCAGATAATGGCGTTTGACGTATGTCGATAAAATTAGGCTTCATCTGATTTATAACGCACGGAAGAAGAATCGTCATTGACGTTGTTTTCGCTTTTATTGGGGTAACTCATTAAAATTTTACGCGTAATAAAATATTTTCGTGACATTATTATAATTCTTTTCTTTTCTGTTGGAACATTTTTTATCTATCCCCCGGTGATACCTAGGTCCATATAAAACAAATCAATAATTGGCTCAACGTGATTGATACATGACGGTGCCGTATACAACTTCAATCAATTTGATCCCGTCTTGATGGCAATAATTCTAATGCAGACAGCACGTCATACTTCGCCTAATGTATGTACTATACAAATATACGCGCACAGTAGGTACGTCTTGATTGAAACGCCAATTTCCATTGACATAAGTAGATGCGTAGTTTTGGCGCCCAAACGTAACTAACAGTATCAGATACTGATAGGACCCTTAAGTATTCATAACCATGTATAAATACAAAAGTATGATTTTAAACCTCTTAATTTTATTGAATCTAAGATCGATTTTTAATTATTCTCGCGGATAACTCCAAAATATAATAGAATCGCATCATATATGTAGGTACCAGCTTACTAACTCCCTAATGATATATGTACATATATATATGCTAGTTGCTTCGCTTTGCTATGCTTCGGTATTAACGTCAAGGTCACTACTCATTATTACCTCCGAATAATTACTGCGCTATATCTCATTAGCGTTTTTAGTCAAATGCAAATCACTTTCCTTAACAAAAGACTAGAAATATTTTACATGCACACATGTTCTCAAACATCAGGTATTTGTAACCCTGTTTAAAATGTTTACTTGTCTTTGAGCTCACCTGCAAATTCTCTCCGCTCTTGAGGAAACTGGAGAGGGCATCTTGGCTGACGTGCACCTCGCCCTTGTACATGAACTCGAGCAAGGCCTGCATGTTGTCGGCGGTGGTCGCTTCCAGGATGACGTAGCAGGCGCCCGCGTGGCTCGGCGGAGCCGTGTCGAACAACTCCTGGAAATGCTTGCTGCATGCTGCCAGAATCACCTTATGTGCTTTAAACTGGCGACCTGGGGACAAGGAATAGAACATTTTTCTTAAACTGTTTTCTGATAGTCTACATAACTTCTGGTACCTATACTGTGTTGCATAACGTACTACTACTTTGCGTTAGACGGTTGTACCAGAAATATGCAAAATTTCACTTACAAGCGCAAGAATATTTAGCTATTTGCTATTTGGATTTTTAACAAATCACCTCATTGCAATAATTGCTATTATATTAAACCTGTTGCATAATCCTCATAACAGATGTTATTCCTCATAGCATATGTCGCATTGCACAGTCCTTGTTTGACCTCAATAAATTACAATTTCCTTGTAATGTGACGCGATATTTTGATATTTCAGCACGCCCGATATGTACATCAGGTATATTTATATATGACTATATACATCTACATACCTACCTTAAGAGGTATGTAGATAGTAGGTATATAGGCGATAGGTATCGCCTCGTAGGTAGGCCTATCGCCTACATACCTACTTTCCACACTCTTTATTTTGCTCATATGTATATATGTATGAATCTTGTCTTTTTTAAATTAGTAACGTTTTAAAATTACACAAGGAATACAGTCAAAGTGCTAAGCAAATTTTACGAATACGAAGTTAATAATTTTGCGAAAATTTTAAATTATTTTGTGTCATATGTTAACATATTTCCAAAACACATCCAACAATCAACCAAAGAAAAATTTTTTTCAAATGGACTCCAAAAACATCGGATCGTCAACTCGCACCTCGCACTGTTCAGAACTTTCTAGAACATTCGATCCGTTGACTCCATGGTCTTTATTCTCGATTAATCATTGCGATCATTTCAAACTCATAGCAACTCGGCTATATATAATATTAGACACAATTTTTATTACTATTGTATTATAATTCCTTTGCAACTACATTAATATGAGGCGTTGCATAGCTTAAAAAGCTTAGATTTAAGTCACATTTACCTCTTTTAGAGATACAAAGGCCTATATAAGAGGCGTGCCGGACACAATACTTAATATTGACACTATAAATATAATACATACATACATACATACATACTTACGTTCACGCAAGGTACGTCACGGGGTAGGTGAGGAGCAAGGAGTGCGAAATACCTCTATCCTATATGCATAGATTATTAGTCTAAACAGTCCATTTCAGTTCCCCAATGCAACACGTACACCCGAAACATGTACGTGCTCGTATCTGCGCGCATTGATAACGTCGAGTTTACATCTGGTGTGACGTCAGGCGCACAGTATAAACAGCCTTGGACTGCGGTCGCATGCGCCCCTCGCACGGACGACCTGACGACTACACGACACGCGACACGATATACTACGTCGCGACACGACACACTCAGTCGTTCATACTACATATTTCTACAAACTTAAGACTAAATTTCTATTTTTTGGACAAAAAAAAACCCGGTTGTTTGCGTTATTTTTGTACACGTTGCGATTTTCCGGCAACCGCTACGGCAAATTAAATACAAAAATATCGCCTCAACAGAAATATTGAATCGCACGGTGACATGTCGCTGGCAAGATGCCGATTGCTTTTAGATAGATATTCTAAATAGTCGCACCGCTGTCGTCGGAGTGCAGACAGCCTACCAGCGTTCCGCTCCGAGTCCTCCTCCCACGGATTAGGACGGCCACTTCCTCGTTCGGCGCGTTTTGTTAACTGATACTTGCACTTGACTGTATTGAACTATCATTACCTACGGCCGCCGCTCCACCGCTCGCTCCGTTGTGCTGTCACTTGTTACATTTGATTTTGGTATAAGGAAAATATATCTCAGATTATTTACGTGAAAATACTTTTTTACGCGAAATTTGAATAACGTAAATAGCATGTATAGTAGAGATAGATTAGGCGTGGGAGATTCTCTTCTCTGGCAGGGGGTAAGAGAGAAGATTACTATAAGGAGAATGCTTCTGAAATGGCGAATTTTTGTCTATATTTAAGAACGCGGGGAGAACATGTGGATTCTCTTTGCTTGGGAGAGGGAGGGGGATTAATAGATTAATCTTGGTTGTCCACTGTATTGACCTGTGTTTGTTACAATAAGCGAAAACAAATTCATGTAATAACTAATACACTGTAGTAATACAATCATATACACGTAAAATTTCTGAATCTTACGATATGTATACTGAATATTCTATTCATTGGTGCGTATTTTACAATTGCTCTAGCCGGGGTTCGAATTCGTCACCATGAATGTGACAGCACCAGCAAAGTGAATATCACAATGGCTTCGCAATTATTTATGTATATCAATTTAAATCACACAAAACGCACATAAGTATATGTAGAACGGCATATCATGTGAAAGAAGAAAATATATAATATATAGTATGATAGTAAATATAATTGCTTAATGTGTAGTATTAAAGTACATACAATTGTATACTATGAAATATAAGAATATATATAATAATAATAATTGTTATTGTGTAATATATATATATATATATATATATACTAGCTGACCCGGCGAACTTCGTACCGCCTAACAACTTGTTGCTTTGCCCTCGCATTTTAAATCTCTGATATCTTTTAAATTATTCATTTTAATGATATGCGGTAAAGGGCATAATATCATAAATTTTGATTTTTCCAACTTAAAATTATTTTAGATTTAAATATTTGGCACTTACCTCTCATGTTAAAGTCTG
>DWFV01000759.1:0-12878 GCA_018246775.1 Parelbella machaon machaon
ATCTTAAAGTGAAAATAAATATTTATGGGCCAGACACCACCACACATACTCACACGATGTAAGAAAATATTCACGTGTTTGGACGGTTTTCAAAGATTGATAACAGATGGCATTACATGTATATTGCACTATCGATGTTTCCAGAACATCTTGCATTATGTGAATTATTGAATTTAAAAAAAAATTATAAAATTGTTTCTTCACGAAAAGACAACCTTAAAATCTATGCCAATGTTGTATTACGTTTTTAGGTAAAATTTAGATCAAATATTTGTCGATGTTTGTAGTGTTATAATAGAAATATGTGTATGTAAGTGGTAATGAAATATATATTTGGCACGTAGTAATTTACCGCTTAGTGGGCGTCCATTAATTACGTGAGGCGTTTTTTGAAATGTTTTGTTCCCCCCGCTCCTCGTAATGAGACTTCGTGAGATCTGATTGAATTCCCTCCCCCAACCAACAATCTCACGTGAGATTTTAAAATTAAGAGTTTCTAGTGTAAGTGCGTTTGATTTATTTTAAAAACGACGAACTACTGTGCAACTTGTGGCAGTCGGAAAATCTAGGTAAATAATTTGTGTACGGTTTAACAATATTTTAGTAAAGAATCAAATTTGACTTAATTTAAAACTATTTTTCGTAACTTTTTCTGTCTCTAGCGGAAAAAAAATACCTGATATTTGCCGAGACCCCCCCGTCACTCCAAAGTGAGATTAGATGAGATTCAACTCGACCCCCTCCACCCTTGAATGCCTCACGTAATTAATGGATGTCCCCATATTAATCGCGCCGGCATTTTTGTTAACACTTTAAGATTAAAAACGGCGAGTTTTACTAAAATCTAAAAATCATTATTGAATGTTCTTAAGTTGTAATATCTAAATAATTGTGGTTTTTAAATAAAGTTTCATTTTATTATTTCAGCACATTTTTTCCTTAACTTCCTGCTCTCATATTGACAGTATTAAGGCAATGTTCTGCCACGCTGGCCAAGTACGGTTTGGCAGACTTTACACACCTTAGATTTTTTTTTATAAATTCTAAGATGTAGAGGTTTCTTCACGATGTTTTCCTTCACCGCTAGCAATTGATATTTAAACTTAAAACGCAGTTTTGTAAAGAGGTGCGCGCCAAGGATTTGAACCCAGCACCCCCGGAGTGAGAGGCTGATTTCTTAACCAATACGCTATCACTGCTTATCAAGATGTTTATGCCTCAAGACTAAAATTTTGTGTAATTCTGAGTGCCGCTTCAGCTTAAGCTGTAAAAATAAGTAATTTTCGAGGAGATTTGAATAACCAGATGGTTCTAATTAACGACAACGTGAGATTTGATAGGAAGGTAACATTTATTTTTAATTGCATTCGGTGCAAGCCTGTCTGCTGCAGTAAGTAATTTCTGGTTTTTTATTTTAATTAGCAACAAGTCGTATGAAAATTTTATGTTTTACAATGTATTTTAAATATGCAAATGAGAGCCTAAACGATAACTCTTTTTATTTTTAGTCTATTTACTGTATTTTATTTTTTATTTATTAATGTAACAAAGGGGTAGGCAGAGTGTAGTACACTCTCACGTTTCACCAGTTACGTTTAAGTCCCATGGAATAAGTGGTGACCCTATTGCCGTCCACCGGGCACAGATCCAGACTCCGAGCCGCTACTAGATATTTCTATTAGGTAAACTATGTTAGAAAATTCATTAGTACCCGACCCGGGATTTGAACCCAGGACCTCCCGATCGGCAGTCGCGCTTGCAACCACTCGACCAACGAGGCAGTTGTATTTATTAATGCTGCTATACCTATTATAATATTCACTTTATACATATCATAGTATTAATTTGTAATCCTATAGGTACAATACCTAGGAAATTCATTCATTTCCAAGGGAACATGATTCATATATTTCCTAGGAAATGTATGAATAAAACAACTTTTGAGATATTATTTTACACATTTCTTAAGTTAGCTCGATTTTGAATACATTTCTTAGGAATTGTATATAATTCTTAAGTTTCATACGTAACAAATATAACAGTGATTCATACCGAACTCAACAGGTGTGTGTTTATCATATTGACTAACATGGTAATATATCCGCGGTGCATTTATTGAATGAACAAGTAAACAACGATGCAGTTTACGGATAAATGAATGATTGTGTGGAGGGATGAATTAATTAATTAATTGAAATGTCAGGTCACCTCGTCACAAGCACCCATAATCCGTAACTAATGCGTTTTTGGTGAACTATATAATCAAATAAAATTTCAATGACCAGCACCAGCAAAATCTTAAAACATTTTTGCATAGTAGTCGCGAACCGAATTTCATTGTTTCACGCAATCAGTTCACCTTTAACCGCTATCACACGAATCATTACATTGTACCATTAGTACCGCGAGACGGCTGTGTGAACATGTCTCGAGGCTACGGTCATATAATAATAGATGTTATTCGGATTATATCCGCATTGTCTTATCTTAAAATAATAAATTATCGAATGACGTTAAAAAATTACTCAATATCTTATTTCAATTTCGTTTTGCAGATCTCAATCCTTCCCAATCTGAAAGGAGATCCCTCGTTCAACAGTAAAATGCTAAAAAAGGCTAATAGTGATGATGATGTTAAAAGATTACTCAAAATTTTATTCAAATCAAACTTACATAATTATATATTAACTAAGTACGTCTTCCTATAACATAAATAAACTTTTAATTGTAGGTTACACAGTATTATTTCATTATTATTATTATATTATCAAGCTAGGTTCCTTCCGGGATACGTAGAGAGCACGGAGCGCCAAATATTTCTGTTTTTATAAACATGACGTGCTTCTTCTTCATTGTCACTCTCTTCATAGACGAACTACGGTTTGGAAGACTTCTCACTCCGAAAGTGAAATCTGTAGTGCCAAGAATGCTACAACAATGTCGTAGACTGCAAATCGTGATACTCGTATTAATTCATATAAGGATGAAGGGTAGTTACAAAACTCATATTTATAATTTCCAGTAGCCGTGTCCGGCCGTACGCTCGGTGTTTTGCTAAATGACTACAGCCCGTGTCACAAGGGTCAATGATGCGCCCAAATTTATGGCTATTTTTGGTAATACACCACACATTATCAACTGAAATAACATGGTTTCACTGTAAGATACATATTTATTTATCAACACAGAATTAACAGAAATTTTGATAAAGAAGTCGGTACAATTGCATGAAAACACAAAGGTTACATAAAGAATCGCTAATTACTCCGTTGAGTGGCGCTGCCCACCCCAGCACATGGTGAAACTGGGGCTCGCAGCCAATAGCTTCATTAGGCACCTTTGTGATGAGTTGGGAAACCGCGGTCACTCCAAATGGTATTGTGAACAGCTCACTATTGTTGTCGTCTTGTCGCTTGTTATACAATATTTTATTTGCTATGGAACTCAACAATGCATTCTGAATTATCTTTTGATTATTTTTATTGAATAAACTTAAAACGTAACCTACTTAGAGTTTTAGTAGCTTACTCTGTAAATGTATGATAAAGTGACAAAAAATAGTAATGCATTAAGTAGATGTCTTCTTCATAATTTATATTATGAGGCTTTACTATTTTTTAAAACGTTGGATAGAGAATATTAATCATCATCACCCTATCTTAATCCCTTTCCTGGAGACAGTCTGACAGGAGACAGAGGTTTTGCCCATAATCTCGCGG
Organism: Parelbella machaon machaon; assembly: GCA_018246775.1. Classification (NCBI taxonomy): domain Eukaryota; kingdom Metazoa; phylum Arthropoda; class Insecta; order Lepidoptera; family Hesperiidae; genus Parelbella; species Parelbella machaon. The sequence continues at coordinate 3,720 of DWFV01000759.1, forward strand.
TGGGCATGCGAGTTGGGGGCCGTTGAGCTTCTTGCACCGCTTCCGCTGCTGCTCGTCAGCTGGCCGCGTTGCCTTGGGCTCTGAAGCTGCAGCTCTAAGCTACGCCTCATACAAACCATTACAGTCTATTTATATGGCGATAGACTCATCGATCCAGTATACAGAACACGACTGGTGAATCGTAAGAGTGTGTTGTATTCCTGTGCCTACTGCCAAAATACAGTTGTTATGATTTATTATTTACCGATAAATTAATTTTAACAGATTATAGACGAGATCTAGACTTTCATATCCTGTTTCATACCAGCGGATAAGTTAGTAGATACCTCAAACACGTAGACAGATGCGTTATTGTGTCTTATTACCAAACTCGCAAAATCGACTAACCAACTAGTATTGCTAAGTTGCAGCAACAATACAAAAATACACCGATCGAAAAATAAGCGATTACTTAATAAATGTAGTCACTTTGTTAGCCGATATACAAAGAAGCCTTCAATCAGAGAACACAGCCGCCCGCGATGCACGCCAGCTCGCTGGCGCGGCCGAGAACAAAAGTTGCAATGTTACGCGTGTATTATGTCCACATTTATTAAAGTCACGAATAAAATTAAACGATTTCGACACCTTCCAAAACTTAACTTGTTACAAATGTAAACAACAGATCAAATACCATAATAATTAAAATAACATTGTACTTCACAAACATGGAATTCAAATGAAGCAGTTAGGAACAGACCAAGTAAATTAAGGAAATGGAATGGAGAATGAAGTTATAAAGAGAGAGGTTAATAGAGATAGAATAGAAAAAGAAGTAAATAATGGAAATCAAATAGAAAATAGAGAAAGTAAAACTAAAGGAAATGAAGAGGTAGAAAATATGATATAATAAAGTAAGGTAATTTGGCTACCTTAATGATATTAAATACAGATTAAGAAGATATATTGTATGTCAAATGTAGAGCGCTTCATTACCGCTAACGGATCAGCATAATCCGATCGTTGAGTTGTGTAATGCTTTTCCAATCGCTCACATTGTTAGTGGCAAGGCTCTATTCACACTGAGAGTTCATTCTAATACTATGTAAATAGATAGTCGTAATATAACATCTAAAATTATATATTTCTGTCACAAAACCAACAAATAAAATATAAAGTTTGAGTTATACCGAACTCGATTTTTTAGAAAAATGATGATGTATTGTCAACACCTTTAGTAACATAAATGATGTAGATTGCTTTCAAGAATATAAAACGAACATTTCTTTTTATTATTCCGAACCGGAATTATGTATAGCATTTTTTCTTATATAAATAGAATATCGTCTGGCTGCATTCTTGCTCGATGGAAAACACAAATGGGTCCTAAGATGGACCACACAGCCCTAGAAAAAGCTTATTTATCCTTGCTTTGAATAATCTTACGGTAAATATGACTAGTAAGCAGTCACCCACCTCAAGGGCTGCAATGAGGTGTTAGTTAAAATCATCAAATGTAGAGTAAAGTTATTAATGGGCTATATACATATCTCGTGTGTAGTATATTAAAATGTTTGTAACGTAACTAAAAATGATGTTAGAGAGTCGTCCTAACAAAGCACAGATGGCAAAAAGCCCGCGCTTCCCGCAAGATGGCGCTGGTTGCGTCACACCAATGGTATAATAATAATCGTTACGCCGATCGTGCGGGATCCGTGTCAACACCTGTGAAAAAGTTTTGGTTCCTAGTCATGTCGGCTGATATCGATAGATTTTCCACAACCCCTTGTTTAGCAACCAGTCATGAAGTCATGACGTGAGCTGTTTCTTCATTTATGCATGACATCTGTTGATGAACTACACAGAACTTGTATTATTGTAACTAGACACTCACACATTTATTTCTAAATAAACACTTATATAACCAAAAATTACATTGGAAACGTACTGATACCGTCTATTCTGGTTGGGAAACGGTTCGCCAATTTTCAGTTTAGTCCTTACAATAGCTCCTTATAGTTGGTTACGTAAACCAATATGGCTTACGTAACTAGTTTCCTTAGTAGCATCATGACATATTTTATAATTATGTAACAGATTTGTAATTAATACAGTGCACGATTCTTATTGCAAAATGTATTTTATTCTGTTAGGTGTTCCTGTCGATGTTTTGTCGATGTTTCAAACAGACAACACTATTGCGCATTTCCCACATTTCATCTGAAAGTTGAGCAGAATATAATAAACAAGTTCTTACTTGAGGAATTCAGTTCATTTCGTTCTTATTATTTTGTCGAGCACGCAAATTTCGCGATTTGTGTCGAGATAATCTATTATGCATACATATTTAGCATAGTTACTGTCACGAGAAGATCTGTACAAGTTACGAAGCGTCATGTGCTAGTTTGCGTTTGAAAATGTTAGTATTTTGCAGTTTGCGCAATTCAGAAAGAAATGTTTTTGTATTTTCTTAACAAAAGTATTGTTTATATATGGTACCCATTGTCACAGATGAATATTATCATAGAAAAATCCAGAAAAACATATTACATTCCCATGGACAACGCGAAATAAGTCAAGAGTCAAACGCCTAGGTACTGTATATTTAACAACATAACTTGGGATGGCTAAAAATATTTCGATATCGCGCCTGTTCTGCTTAAAACGGTTATCGTACACTGTTTATTGAACGTGATTCAAAAATAGTTTTAAACTGACTTCAATAAATTGTAGTGACCTTCCTGTACATCTAATGCTGCATGTAGACATACTAATATATTTTTATTTATCTGTGGTAAATGTAAATGTCAATGTAAAGTCGATAATGCTCTTATACACGTGATTGTAATCCATCCATTAGGCCTTTTAAAGCTAACGAAGTCCTCAGAGTATAATATGAACTAAAAATATATGTGATTGTATCAAAACGACATAACTATATACCAGTATATTACTGATTTGAATCTAAAAGTATAGTTGTATTAGGTATTCGAAATAATAATTTAAATAACATATGTATCAAATATTTATTTGTAAAAAACACTTAAATGTTTTGTTTTAAAACAGCTCGCTTAAAGTATTAGTCGCAGTTCTGCCGAGTAGACGGTTTTTTTATGAAGAGAGAGTAAGTAATAAAGCAGTAGAGACTAGAGGGTAGTAACGGTCACAAGAGGTCCCTGACGTCCATAGACATCGGTAACAGAGCTCGCATAGGATTACAGGAGGGTCATTTACTGTTGGTGTCATTTACTTTCGTTAATATGGGAATATTATTTATTTCCGGTTTAGTTATCATGTCAGGCAGACATATGTATTTGAGTTTCCACGGCACTCGACACCATATTAATTGATACGAGGCTAGGAGCACAGACCAATATTTATTATTTAACGAATATTCTATTTTGCTTTAATGATGAAGGTATTCTCTTGACAAAATTGGAGATATCTTTCAAGGCCAGCCAAGAGTTTTGACAGCTCTATAAGCTACTTTTCCACATTTCAATAATGTAAAGTATCCCAAAAAGAACATACCGTGAAAAACCCCTGGTTAATTCTCCTGGCGAAGGTTGTACTATTTCATTCCATTGTAGTCGTATTATATTTTGTCATGTTATTGAAAGTTGTATTAGTATGTATAATGTTCTTAGCTTTGTATATCTTATCAATTCATTGTGAGGTTTTAAACGCGAAATAGTTGCTAGCTGTTCGTACATCTGTTGTCTCCATCGCGGCATCTAGCGAAGGAATCTCTAGTGGGTAAATAGATAAACAATTACGTACTTATGTGGTACATAGTCGAATGTTGTTCGTAAGCTTTTTTAATACGATCACCTTTGATGTCCGAAGTGGGTCGACTAACGCAATTGTCTGTCAAAACAATGCGCGCACGACCAATACCCCACAATATCAGCGAATACATTCATCTTAAATAGTCAGCTCAATTAAAACTGACAGAGGATGTATCAATGTATTACAAAATACATCTCACAACTGAATTGTCAGCGGATTTATTGCGATATTTGAGAAGACCTTCCACCATAGTCAATCATGTGCAGTAGCAGTGCGTGGTGTTCGGTCTTGTCACAAATTGCACGCAGGTGAGCTAAAGCAACTAAGAACTTAAAATATCTGGCCCTGGATGTGCTCGATATACCGGACAGATGAGAGATGATTGTGTTATTAATTCTAGTATTATTCGTTTTATTTACTATGCAAATGTTCCTGACATGCTGGTGTAAGACAGTCACAGCTCCGTACATCAACCCATCCAATTGTATAGTTAGTTTTCTTAATTGTCATGCACTAATAATTATACTTATAACTTCAGTACCCTCTCGAGATAAGCATATGTGTTCACTTAACGAATTTAGATAATCTTAGGTAAGGAGCACCGCACGACGATGTACTTATCGGATAAATGAGTCTCGTTATACCCATGTTTAAAAATTAAATAAACGGCAAGCTTTCTATCCGTTTGCGAGTAGGTTCACAGGCATCCTACGTGATGCCTGACTGCGCGCTGAAGGAAATTCAATTACGAAATAGTAAAAGTTTGTGTTCAGAGACAAATATGTTACATAAACTTGCGACTGTGCGACTGTGCGAGTGTGTGGCGGGGTTTTGCTAAAAAGATCCTTATAAGACACTTCTGGCCTATAGAGATGATTGTTGTCATTTTAGGGGCTACTTTTAAATCATATTCAAGGAACCCGAATAAGTTCTTTCTATTTGACCCTAGAAGAGGGCTTCCAACATATTTGTTGTTTAGATTTTTTTAATATCGTAAGAGATCAAGTCATGTTATTCACGGAAATGTTCGTCAATATTTAACGGAAGCGGTAATCCATTGAAAAATTTTATTTTGATTTACATTCATATTACAGATTACGTCCTGCTAAAACTTGTCGTTGGTCCACTTGACACTAACTATTAATTAAATTTTTAAATATTTTTTTAAACTGACGGCCCATCCGATCGTGTTACCTGTCTAGAAGAAACTTTAACGCTGACTAGATAACTAGTCGCAATTTCTGCTATGTATGTATATCCATAAACACCTTATGTATGTATATTATCAGAAATGAGGCGATCCGACACAGAATCAAAGCTATCGACATAGCCCATAGGATTAGCAAGCTGAAGTGGCAGTGGGCTGGTCACATCTGTCGCAGAACCGATAGCCGCTGGAGCAGACATGTTCTGGAGTGGAGACTGCGATTTGGCAAACGTAGCATAGGACGCCCTCCAGTTAGGTGGAGTGACGATATGTTACACAAAGTGGCTGGTAGCGGTTGGATGCGAAGAGATGAAGATCGAGCTCAGTGGCGTGCCATTGGATAGGCCTATGTCCAGCTGTGGACGGGAGTAGGCTGATGATGATATACCAAATGATAAGTGATATTATAAACCTAGTGATGAAGTCAAAAGTGCAAGCGAGGATTTTAACCCTGGACTCTCTGAAATGTGAGTTTGAAATCTAAACATCTAGAAACGGTTATACAGACTCACACTTAGAAACATAAAAACATATATAAACGTTTAATAACTCTATTACCTATAAAAAGATCGTTAGTGTAGTGTCTCCTTGTATCTGAAGTTTATATTCTGTCACGGATTCGTGGAAGTCGCCTTGAGAGATGCCAGCGCAGTCATTACTCGGTACTTAGTATCTGAAGGTGTCAACAGCACGATAATGCGTCTTGCTTAGTGTTTACGTGTGAATTATCACATCGTGGTATAAACAGAGAGATAGATATATATGAGTTGAATATTAAATATTACACGTTATATTTGTGAAAGAAAACAACGTTAGAAGCCTGTATAATGTTAAGTGTCCAACACAGGATAATTATTCTTGATGTTTTTCTAAGTGTGGTGGGCTACGTCCTTTAACGTTTTGACTCTAAGAAGACATTTGTGGCTAAATAGTGTAATTAAAAATGATTGAATATGATTTTGACGATGATGATAACCTGCTGTGAGGGAAAAAATATTGGTTATAATTAAATAAAACACACAGGGAAATATGGGAACAATAATACTGATGATTTTGTACTAGTTTGCTATAATTACATATTTATTCAACTGATCTACGCCATATTTATGAATTAGTGCGGTACGCCCTGCTGTCTAGTTGATCCCGAACGATCAATAAAGTCGAGAGGTATGTTTATAAAGGCTCGTTAAATGATCGTTAACAGCTATGATCATAGATCGTAAGATGTGTTAAACATTGTCAGAGTTCTGAAATCTTCTAAATCACGTCCTACATATGGAAACACATTTTACATTGGAAACTTAATTTTATGTAAATAAATAAATGAACTTTTGTTTCAGACCATAACTTATCTGTGGTTAGTGGTTAAAACCATACATTGATATTGTTAATACACGTTTAGATGGTATCCATGTGTGTATGTAATTAAGGGTTAGTCTATATACCTATAGCATCTGCCGCGATCTAATTTGTTCGTTGATACCTCCGGAAGGACTCAGGATAGGTCCGGAGCTAGTCGAGCTATCACGAAAAATATACGTGAGTGAAGCGCGTACATATGTTAATCATTGTAATTGTTATTTGTTTATATACGAATTTTATTTATATTAATTTTATTTTATCCTTCCTGCGTTATCTTCGCTCATTGCTTTTGAATGAACCAATCAATTCTGGCAGCCATCAGATTTAAATTGCTGGTGCGGCTACGATGTGTATGATATTGAATTATATTTTCGTACATTCGTTAATTGTTTGGCGAGACTGTGGAACAGTGGTAATGGTACTTCAGTAAGGTTATGCTATTAGCAAGTGGAAATTAAAAGGCATATTAGCAATTAGGTATAAGGAAATATCCAATACTAAGCTGATATCAAACGTTTTAAATAAATTTGAAGATATTTTGCGTCTGTTTCAAAACCTACAAAGTTTGAACTTCGAGGAAAATACGAACTATGAAAAATACTGGGCTATTTTCATAACAAAAGTACCATTTAGAGCTTTTTTCTAACTTCTTTTAAATTACCTACTCTTTTCTCGCGAACGAACTTTTCAGAACGGAAAAGTTATTTGTAAATTTTTCTTTATTATTTAAGATTCAATAAACTATAAAGTAATTGTAATTTTAAAAAAAATCAATAATTGTCCGTTTTTACCCACCGAGGCGAGTGAGTAACAGGTAATTACAAGTATGATATAATTAGGTAAATAGTCTTGGTAAATGTCGTTAGTTAGAACGTAAACCGTTAAAGTTTGTATCAATGTTAATTTACTATTGTTAATATTTATGGGCGTTTAATAATCGGGTTAAATTTAACTCAGTCGAACACAGTTCACCGCGTCTGGAGGTCGTGTGAAAGGTTAGAGTCGCGGTTGCCGCTCACCGCTAAGGTGCGGTACTGCGGTCATAATACGGTGCATTGACCGCATGTTGTCTATGAGTCTGCGTATTTCGTCTTTATGTAGACCATTCTGCTTATATAAGAATTAATATATAGGTAGTTTTCGTTACAGAAATAATTGATTGTGGCTACTGCTATTTATAGACTTTGTATAATATACTAATTTTAAATATATAAAGTCTTAACATGTTTAAAATTAGTATAAAAGGCGTAGAATACGGCTGTACAGTCTGCGTAAGGAAGATCAGGTATTTTTCGCTGCTCCCGTGATCCAAACAGATTGTATGTCAAATAACTCTATTATCAATGAAATTTACGATGTGCTGGTACTTTGATTTCCTAACCCCTACGCTTTTAATCCTAAACCCTACTACGCGCTAAGAGTTCCAGCCTGCCAAAAGCAATACATGTATTAAGTAATTTTCTTAACATAATATTGCAATGTTGGCTGATGAGAATAGAGTACCTATATATGTATACCAGTGACGATTAACTTAAAGTCCCGGAATATTTTCAAATGATCGATTGGTCTCTTGGTTAGAAATTAACACCGTTCTTCATATCTCGCAGAGAAGAAACATACAATAGCACTGTTGTTTTAAACTGACTAGCGTTTTGAAGACTGGCTAGGTCCTGCTGCTGGCAACATGGCCACAAATAATTCCCAAAAAACTTCTTAGCTTGTAATACTATTCAGTTCGGCAGAATTCAAAGGGTAGTATATAGTGCGTTCCAAATTACTTCTCGGGGGTTGTAATTCTTCTTTTTAAAGACTTCTCAGCATGTCGACAGCAACATTCTTCTGGGCAACCATCGTGATGAAATGATTACCCAGTCGGCGTGGTTGGTTGCCCAAGGTGTGTCGAAAGTAGGTACAGTAGCAAGTACTTCTCCCGAGGAAGTTTTTTCATGGACTCCGGTTAAATTGTTTACAGATGTGTATAAGTAGCACAGAAATATCAAAGTAATAAATTATTTTCAGTGATTATCGTAAAATCATTCCAGTTCAACTGTCTCGTATCGTAAACCACGTAGGTACTGGTGACACTCGTAAATACTTTATTACCGCAAGCAATAAAAAATCACCAGTACATATGTTTACTTGGAATATGTTTTACCTATATTTTATGATCCGTGACATAAAAATGTTTTACGGTTTTTACGATTCAATCCAGACGCCGGCACAGCGTCAACTCGCTTTTGAAAGAGAAGGAGTATAGCGACATCTAGTATTCATCTTTATTTTTACGCTTCTTCTAAAACCTGCAGAGCGATAGTTAAATTTTAATGGCATGTACGTGCTTGTTCGCCCTGCAATAATAATAATATGTTCATACATATCCATACTGACGTAACCAGACGTCTGCAGAACTACATACATATAAATATATACGTATATAGGCACAATTTTTTACACTAAAACATAGTACGAATTGGAGAGGCCTGTGTCCAGCAGAGGACGATGATAGGTCCGGTGTGGGTACAGAAACCGTGACTTCTGGCTCAGCAGACATTAATTATTGACCCACGAATACCAACGTTATCCTATAATTATCCTCAATCCCAGTTTAATTATGGTATGTGTAAAAATAAAATCATAAAATATTCCCGCAAAAAAGTATTCTTTGAGCGCATATAGGTAGTAAGCAGACATAAAATTCATTTCTATTTTTTGACTCCAGAAACATTGGACAATAATCTGGTCTTGCACTTGTCCTAGACGGTTATCACCACTAACCAATGTATTCCCACCTATTTTCTAGTTAAGTGTACAAGAAAAAAGAT
>DWFV01000760.1:0-12878 GCA_018246775.1 Parelbella machaon machaon
TGAAACGATCGCTCTGCCCCTTAGGGGAGGCCGCGGCTAATTGGTTTTCGCTCCTGCACTGTTTTTATATAAGATTAGGTAATTTAATCTGTGACCTATTATTTTGAGGGGAGGAACAGGAAAATGTTGATTTTGTTTAGCGATTAATTTAATGAAACACCCTTAACTATAAGGAATTTTGTAACAAAAAATCTATGATAAATTCATAATGATTAATAATTATAATGCGTTTGTCTTGTTCTGTTTTCTCTTTTAGAAACTTAAGCTTGAAACTACTAGCGTAGCAACACATCTATCTTGAATTAGAACAATATGGATGCTAAATAATATGTATTAACAGGATGAGAGCACACGAATAGTTCTATCTATTTATACATACTAACTAATGATTTTCATCATTATCATCACTAACCTGTTGCATACGAGTTGAATACGAGTCGGATACGAGTTGGATACGAGTTTTCTTTCAAAACAAGAAGGATGAAGGCCATAGTCTCATGGAGACGGAAACAAAAAGATGGTCCCTTTCCGGGTAAGGTAAGGGCAGAGAGGACCGAATGCCAAATATTTCAGTCCTTACTGACCTAACGCTTCTTTTCCACTCATGAATGGGTATATAGAGTTGCAGACTTTAAGTTAACAAATAAAGGTATTAAATTGGCACATTTTTCTAAAAAAATTCTTTTAAAACAGTGTCGCATTTCCTGAACAGAGGCGTTTCCCGCCGCGTGTTTCTAGGTTAAGTACGCAAATAACATACGTCACGAGCTTCTTCAGTCGCAAAAGAAATGTTTTTCATTGGATTGCGTTATGAAAAGGGAGTTTTCCTTTTCAAAATGTTTTCTATTTGGTTTAAAACGTGTCGCAGTAGATAATTTTTGTTCATTTAGTTTTCTATTTCGCTATCCTAGTTCTGTACGCATCCGTTTTTAATTGCCTAGACTTAGTAATTGCTCATGTCTCTAGGTTTTAGGTGTTTGATCTGTCTTTAAGTAGTTAGATCACTTAGACGTAAATATCAAGTAATAATCTCTTGAATCCTGTCAGGTCCTTTAGTCTGTCGGTTAGCTACCGGGACTGCCGAATCGTAGGTTGTGGGTTTCGTTCCTATCTGACAAAAATATATGAGAAATTAGTACAAGTATTGATTCTGTGTCTGGGTGTAAATTAATCTATATGAATATTTTTACGTGCATACATTTGTGTAGTTCAAAATACTTATGTACTATGAAGTCTAAACTTTTTCTAATCTAAATCGATCTTGTAAATATTGCTGCCACGAGGATTTTAGATCTCAATCCTCGAGAGTCATGCGCCTGTGACTAAATTGAGTAAGACAGATACCAACGAATACTAACTACATTTATACATACTAATGAATTATCTTACTGACAAGTTCTAAACTAACTGAACTAACTGACACAGTTGCACATGTCACTGTTTTAGACTGCTGCGTACACATTTGCTGTTCTCTTCCCTTAAGAAAAGGAGAAAAGGTAGACGTGTCGTTATATCGTATTGACGGTTCCAAAGATACGATTAACGAATTCAATATAGACTTTCATATTTCTGTTTAAGAAGAACTATGTTTTACTCTTTATATTTATCGTTCGTTTAATTCTGCTATATTAGGTGGGAGTGTACTCCACTCTGCGTAATCCTTAAAGCCGCGATTTTACCTTTTAAGTTTGAAAAAATGAAGGCTAACACGCGGCTTAATTTGTCCCATAACCGTTTTGTGATGGCAGCGATTACGAATGGCCGCGGGCGGTGTAACAACGCAAATGACAGTAATTGTACCGTAAATATTGTAATGGCAGATGTAACTCACGTTGGCTGGCAGATATGCAAACATCGCGCTGTACTCGCCGTTCAAACGGAAGGTAAATTGTACACGAACTGTGTTTACTATGTTAACTGCAAAGGTGTGATGGTATATAAATGTTTATAGATACATATTGTCACGTCCACTTCTCATATAGATAGGCAGACGCTACAGATATAGACAGAAACTGCTACTGTTGTAACAAATGTATACGTTTGTTTTGCAGTTGTTCTGTAAATAATGTGAATAGAAAGTTGGACTGCTTTTTTAAATGGTTAAAGAAATTATTTTGATTCTAAATAAATTTTGCTTTGTAGCAAATTTTTGTTTAGTACGTTCAGGTTTCGGTCCGAAGGCTAGGACTACTTACCTTTGTCTCTAACCGGACTGATGTCATTATCAGTCATGCTTTTGTATTCCTCTTATATGAATATTTAATATGTAACTGTTATTCGTATTAGTAAATTAATAAAAACCTAAGTAAATATAAATGACATTGGAAGTTCTATTTCTCCAGTCCTGTTTGAGATGAGGTACTAAGGTGGCAAGAACTCCTTGTGACTACCAGTATCTTCGTTAGCTTTTCTCTTCCTCTGCCTACCACTTCGGGGAAATACAGGCGTGATGTCATGTTATGTTATGTTTACTTTTTTAATGCTGCTGCTGATTATTAAATTCGTGAATTAATATCCAGAAAATGAAATCTCTTTTAATATACTTTTTTAAGATTGCTCTCAAGATTGCGTTTATAAATATGCACATCGGTGCTCCGGTGCTGGGTTTTTACTTGTCATAAATTGTATTTGATGCAAATTGTACAGAACAATTTTAGTCATAGACAATATAGTTGACCACCTCCCGAGCCCAACCGACAAAACGGAATTAAATAATTGACACCTACGAAATTGTCGTTGTCTGAAATTGCAAACGGACCCGAATATAATCTAGAGGTTTATATCTAGCTAAATATTATTTATCGGTGTTTTTGTATGGAAATAATACGTAGTAATGATATAATTCATAGTGAGTTAAAAAATTTGTTGATTTTTCTAATGTCTTTTTAATAGATATGTTGGTATATTGGAAATAGGAAGCTTTATGATACCTTGTATATAATAAATTTTATCGTCAGTACACATTACAACGAAGTACTCGAAGATTAAATAGGATTTTTTATTCAGTTGTCGCAATTCTTGACATTTGTTATTATTCATGTAGCGCCATCTGTGAAAAGAATGCAGTAAATCAGCATGTGTAGTTAAATGAACCATCGATAGATGTCGCTGTACACCGTTGTTGTGTTTGTGTTATAAATATTTGTAAATATTAAATAGAATTATATGTAATGTTATTTATAGCTGTAACATTTTTAGTCATTTTTCTTTGTATATGGTGTGAACAAATATTGTATTTCTTATCAAAGGCGGTCTCCAATTGCAATAGTAGAGTTCATTATTTGAAGAGTAATTTTGCTTCTTTGGTAGATGGCGCTATATCTAAAAAGTTTCATTGTTAAAAAACTTCGCATAAGTTAATGGATATAAATCAAATAAAATTTGTCGTGTGAGGATTTATAAATCAGAATCAGAAATGTAATACTTATATACTTACAATGAAACAAATTAATAATTACTTCTTTAATTTTTTTTCATTTTTCTGCCTTTTACATTCTCTGAATGTATAAATTGAATGTATAAGATAGAAAACATTTTTCAGTCATGAAATTAAACATGACAGAATTGTAATGTATCAACATTGCATTTTATTACTATCACTAAAACGTCACGCCAAGTCCCTTACACGGTAGCCAGAGAGCAACTGATCTAGCGGTGCATTTATTAAAATGTCAAAGCTACTAAACTTCGTGAGCTCCAACGGTTATGAGCTATATGGGTATGAGATAAATGTATCATCTCATCAACATTGATGAAAGACATCAATGTACCAGTACAAATCAAACTCCATAGTTACATCGGCCGTTGACCCCGGCCGGCCACTCGCCCCGGCCATGTCGCCAACTTACATTTTTATATTAAGTTCATTAAACCTAATTTCGCTAATGACTTGGCTATTTTAATCGAACAATAGAAACAGTTGTTTATTTAACATTGATAATTTATATATGAATCTATACATTTATTATGTCATACCATCAAGGTCCTTTATATGTAAGGCAAAGAGAAACGATTGCCAATATATCGATATTTCTAAGTATAAATGCTAATATTGTTTCGCTTTATTCTTCTAGCTTAGATTTGCTTAGTTATATTTTACACTAGCTGTGCCCCGCGTTTTCGTCCGCGTTAATTTGAGGAGAAACTATCTATTCTATTCTATTACTTTAACGTATTTGTTTAGGTAAGGATTAATATCATATTTACAAACCACCTTCATAAATAATGCATTATTTTAAAACAACTTTTAACCGTTTACACAGCGCACGCAACGGAAGCTCTGAAAATTAACCATTTTCCCGTTTTTGCAACCTTTGTCATTGGTGCTCAGCTCCTATTGGTAATAGCGTGATGTTATAATGCCTATGGCCTCCCTCAACAAATGGACTATCGAACAAAAAAAAAAGTTTTCAATTCAAACCAGTAGTTCCTGAAATAGAAGCCTTCTATCAAACAAACAAACAAGCAAACAAATTCTTCAGCTTTATAATAGTATATATTAACAGTTTATATTTCACGTGGAGCAATCTTAACATCTAATGCATGAAACGACCTCAATAGCGTGCTTGAGGTACATAGATATGTATGCATTTGTGCACAATGAGGTCATATATACATACATATATCCACTATAAACAGTTCTGAATAAACGAACTTGAATAGAAACATTTTCCTTACTCCCCTATGTATAATTCCAAACGTTGTGTAAACTATTAGGTTTTATTGCGCCACGATATACCTATGCAGGTATGACAGGTAAGACAAGAGTTAATAGGTGTTTTGTAGGCAAGCGTGCTACATCCTAGGTCATCTCGCTTATATTCAGGTGAAGTTGGTGTAAACGCAAGCCTATTGGTAAATAAATAAAAATGTGTATACGTATCCTCACTGAAAAGTCCAACTCAGAACCAAGTCACTTGTGAGGTCTTAGGGTTAAATCTTGTCACACATCGTGAACATTTTACAAAGTTACGTGCGTTTTAAAAATTAAATATTACTTACTATGTGAAGGAAAATATCGCGAGGAAGTTTACATACCTCAGTTACTCCGTGATGTTCACTAATCTCTATCATCATCACCAGCTCACTCCCGTCCGCTGCTGGATATAGGTCTCTCCAATAGCACGCCACTGAGCACGTGAGATCTGCTCTTCACATTCAACCGGTGCCAGCCGCTTTGCGCATATCGTCACTCCACCTAGCTGGAGAGAGTCGTACGCTACGTTTGCCAAAACGTGGACTCTAGAACAGGTCTATTCCAGCAGTTGTCGGTTCTGTGACAGATCTATGGTTTGTGTAATTTGTTAATTTGTATACAGCCAGTGTGGCAGAAAATAATTTGGATTATTCTCATTCCGAGAATCTGTGTATATATAAAATAATCTGCGGCAAGATATAATAGATGTGTTTTCATTTAAAAGTAATAAGTTAGCTTATTGTAATATTAGGTGCACAAAAAGCCAAAAATACTTCCAATGAAGTGATATCGTAACATACTAGAATGCTCTCTGTCTACTCCCTAAAAGCCTGGCGTGAAGATAAGTGCATGTAGTAAAGTAACGCCGATATGAGTTCGAACACGGGTCTCTCCGCACTGTAGATGCGGATTCGTAGAAATGCGGATTTACTTTTACTTACGCGCATTGTAGTAGGGAGAGACCTGTCTGATGAAACAATAGCAATGAAATGAGAATTCTCACATGGCTATCTCTGCCTAACCTGTCAAGCCTCTTACTTGGCGTGATGATAGAATAATAACAATACAAGTGAAATAATACAAGTGATTAATGGGACTGAACTAAATTCCTCTGCCTACTCCTTTGGCGAAAAACAGTTGCGTTGTTATGATATTAAAAAAAAACAATAAGTGCTGTCGACATTGAGAACACATCCACGTGACAACCGGTCGATAAGCACGAGTATACGATATCTGCATTCTTACTCCATATTATTTTGCCTCGTTGTACAGTGTCTTGTCTCTCCATAAAGCACCATTCTAGTTTAACCTCGGTGCCTGCGACGATACAACATATTTAATTATGAAGTCTTCCATCTTACTTTTTTGTGTCTAAATATTTCTAACTGGGGTTAGAAATTACCGTGTGCAATTTCTACTTACTCTCATCATTATTGATTTTAAATAATCTGAACATGTATCAGTGGCAATGTTATGTTTAAAAGAAGAATCATACTAAAATTCATGATATGACAAGCACAATTTGACATTGAAATTCAAAGCTCTTATTTTAGTGTCACACATACAAACATACATATGTCATCAGCCTGTTTCAGTCCGGACATGCTGTGCTGGACATAGACCTCCTTAATTAGCGTCCTTGTGCACTTTTGGTTTTGGCTTTGGCTCATAAACGCCACGTTGAGCACGTGGTTTGGGGATCGCACGGCGCGGCTTCTTGCACGGTCTAAGCAGGTTGTGGTTTACTTCTATCAGGCCGTAATTAGTAATCGTATTAAATAAGTAGTCTAGCCTTAGTATCTCTGTATCGAAAAAGGACTCTAGTTCTGAAGAAGATTTATAAAACCCTCGATACCACGGAAGACGATGGAACCTTTATAACCTTTATGATCTTTGTATGGCATATAAACCGGAAGACATCGCAGAAACTTTTATGTTGGAAATAAGTAAATCTAGAGTCGCTAGTAGAAGACTCTACCGCCTCATCAATAACATGCTATAATTAGAGTTGTATACCGGATGTAGAGACTTTTTGTCTTTCTCAATAATGTTTATTAAAAAAACTATCATTATCTATTTAAATACAGTAATGGACTGCTGGTAAACCGTGGGAATCACTTGACATTACAAGTAATAATATACGTGCTCTACATTTCGATGCGACTATATTTATATTTATGAATTAATTAATTTAAAACTTATACATCACCACCACCACACACCACCACCACAACCACCCGACCAACAGGGCAGTCAAATAAAATTGTATGTTGTATTATAAGGCAATGTTATGTACATTATAGTATCAAGTGCTAAATTTCTTTATTCTTGCGGATCTGACGAACTTTTTCTACATCTATCACTCCTACACACTTATCCTTTTTTAACAAAAACAATTAAAATATCATATTCATATGTAAATACTTGGAGAACGTTGCAGTATCATTTTACTTAATATCCAGTATAGTATGACCTCGTGAGTCAGGTATTTTATGTAAATATATAAGGCATGGAGAATACTCCTTAAACAATATGGAAGTGTAATGGGTTTCAAAGAAATTTAGTCTCATTGAAATGTTTTATCCGACATTTTGATGCTACATATGCTTCAATTGGTAATCGCCAAACTATATACTAATACTAAATAATAATACTTAAATTTAATATAAATGTATGTTAAGTGCCTGTTTCGTGTTTATTATTATAACGTCACGCTAGTGCACAGACTGCCTGCATCAGCCAGTATCTGAATTATTTAGTCAAGACTGGTGACTGTTGGTGTGTCTATCTGAATCCATCATTATTCAATTTCTCTATCTGATTTGTGACCTTTTGTAGCCACTCTTTGTACATGTCACCATTTCTCATTCAAACCCTCCAACCATATCCGTTCTTATTTTTCCATCAATACACAACATTTTATTTTTTGCGTTTAACACAGAAAAAAAATCTAAAATGAACGAGAAAATACACAAATATCGCTCAGAACCACGTAATGACCGTTTAATGTGTTACTTCTGTGCTACTTCTTGACCGCACTCTAATTCGTCGCACGAGACCGTCGGACTTCCTCAACTACTCTACCATGTTAGTTACCTCAGCTTCTCGAGTTCAGTCTGACGTGTGCTTCGTGCCTATTAATGGTTACCAGTTATATAAATACATTAAGCATATTCAGTGTGATAATTAAAAATTAAAAAATATGACGTCATAAATACGTATTGCTGTATACATAATGCATCAATATAGTGTAGTTATATAAATACATTAACCACATTCTGTGTGATTATTAAGAATTTAAAACAATATGACGTCATAAACGGGTATTGTTAACGACCTTTTATTGTGATTTTATTGCATTCATTCGTGTAATAATTGTGTTGAATAATGTTATATAGAAAAGTGTGAATAGATGTTTAAAAATTTGTGTGTTTATGTTTTAGTCTCAATTTTCTGTTAAAAAATTCAAATATTACTATGTTTAATCTGACACAGTTTTGATTAAGATTATACAGTATTTTGTATTTGTGTTTATTTAAGCATATTTTTGAAAAAATATGTCATTACGACTGACGTAATACCATCGCGAAGTAAAGTGTTTCTTGTATTTCAATTAAATAAAATTAAAGTGGTAAGTATTTTAACATTAAGAGTTTGTAATTCTATATCTATTATGACTTTGTGCTCTATTGTGAGATGTAGATACAGCATATACCTTGCTGGCGACTAAGTGGCTTGTCATTTAAATGAAATTAAAATAAAGAATATTTATTACTAGTTCTAGCGACACTAATAATAAATGTTCTTTATTTAAATTTTATGAAACTAGCTTGTTATCTTTTGCTTGAATCAATTAAGACATTTAGTACCTTAAAAATTTACTTATATACATTCTTCAGTTCAGTTTTAGATATGCAGCTGTCATCTATTGTTATATTTTAAATATCTGTATATTATGTCTGTATATAACGACCGCCTCGTTAGTCGAGTGGCTGCAAGCGCGACTGCTGATCGAAAGGACCTGCGTTTGATACCCGGCACGTATACAGTTGCATTTTTCTAGCTTAGATTTTCTAGTAGAAATATTTAGTAATGGTTAGGAGTCTCGATCAGTACTTGGTGAATGGCAAGAGACTTATCAGCAAATCCATGCTGGGAAGTACAATATCTACACTTAGTGGTGAAACATGGGCATATACTACAATCCACTACATATGCCTTTGGTGATTACAGGCGTGATATTATGTTTTGTACACAATGTATTTATTTTATAGTAAACTGGGACGCATAATTATATTGGGATTTGATATGAACACACACTCACACAAACGCGCACATACACAGATTTTATTTGCTAGCGTTGCATTGCGTTTAATGATTGCATAAAAAATGCACCAGTTAAATATGAAATGTAGTTTTTTGAACTGGCCAAACTTTTTACGCTATCTGTTTCGTATCTAATGTCGAATACAATACGAGTATGTGTAATATACATCTTTAAATTGATATTTAAAATATATAACCTATATCAACAGAACGTTACACCTTAAAATGTCCTCAAGTATAACATGAAATTTAAAAGGACACAAGAAAGTATTTTGTAAATTCGTAAACGCTTAAAGGACTTCCAGCTAAGGATTAGCGAATGAAAGGGATATGCGTATTAAAGAATTAGCTGTTCCTCGGTAGTCGGCTGTTGGGTCGCGGACACCCAATACCGTTGGATACCTGCGTCCGATGACTCAGCGATCACACCCACGTACACACGGACAGACGCGCGGAACAGTTTCTCAAACTTTATCATTATTTGTCAACGGATTTTTAGTAGTTTCTAATATTGCAAGTAATATTTCAAAGGTAGCAATAGCGTAAACTCGTACCAATATAATTAGGGCAAGGTTAAAGATTCTGAGTCATTATTAGAAAATTTCTAGTAGAAAAACTAAGTTACAAAATTCCCATAGCACACGAACTGGGGATCGAACTCTGGACCTCCCGATCAGTAGTCGCGTTTGCAATCATTCGACCAGCGAGGGAGGCAACCAATGCACCTATACCCGTTTCGTTATAGTTACATATCTGTTAGAGTGTGGTATACCGTTTTCTTTGTAGTACGTTTAGTCAAACTGACAAACATGTTTGTTAGTAATGGCTCAAATGTTATTTTTAAATGTTTAGTCATTCTAACTCAATACCGATTTTTCGTCGTTTTTAATTAAAAGATTCCAAATATTTGTATAAAGTAATTGTTGAAATAACTTATCATTATGTCTTAGTAATTATTTTTTGAAATTCCAATTATAATTGTGATGCAAATTTCAGGCACGCAAATATAATTCTGCAAAATTTACTTCATATTTTCTGACAGTTAAGACTTATTACTAGCTAAATTAGTTTTAACGATTTTATTAACAAATATTATTTTTATTGTTACAATCAAATGAATAAAAAGTGTCTGTATAATTAACACCGAATCGACGACAAATGTCATCGACAACATTTAAAAAAACATCGATAAAATTTCATATTTTTTACAGTAAAGCACTTTTCTAATCGATAATACCTCAACGTGTTCAGCGAAAGACGACAGTCAACCCAAGTTAATATCAGTCTGAATGTAAATAAGTAAGGGCATATTTGTCAAACGTTTGGACCAATATTGGATTATTATGTTCGACCAATGACCCAAACGAATAATAGGCAGTTTTATATCTGGCTTCTTTAGATGCCATTCCGTTTTGCTCATTTTAAATTATGGTAATTTATCTGTATGTAGATATTCTATTACGATTAGCAAATTTGGCATTGTTTTTATCTCAATAATAGTCACATATTTTAAATATTTTGCGTGATTTTAACAGATCGACATAGTCCGGTTGACAGATACGTATTTTATTCGCTTTAGAGAGACAATGTGTCATATATATGTAATTATCGTAAATCGGAACAAAATATAAGTAAGGGCGCCAATAATTTCTATTATTATTAAAACTTTTTATTTTTTATGTCGTTTTAATAAGGATTTTACTTTTGTCACTGTTATAAATTATGAAAATAGCGGTGATGTGTATAAGAATGTATACCTGTAATCCCCGAAGGGGTAGGCAGAGGAGTGTAGTACACTCCCACGTTACACCAGTTACGTTTAAGTCCCATGGAATAGGTGGCGAGCCTATTGCCATACACCGGGCACTGATCCAGAATCCGAGTCACTACTAGAAATTCTATATTAGAAAAATCCAATAGTACCCGAACCCGGGATTTGAACCCAGGAACTCCCGATCGGCAGTCGCGCTTGCAACCGCTCGACCAACGAGGCAGTTACATTTATTAGCTTAGAAAAATAAATGCTTAGGTACAATATTTGATAGAAATATACACATATCTACTTGTTTGTGTGTGCACAGGTCTACCCGCACGCACATATATAAATACACATAAAACATGTAAGGTCATCGATATTATCATATTGTCTTTGCCAATAAAGATAATCTAATAAATGAAAAGATAAAGTAATAAATGGAAAATATAAGGATATTATGAGTAGATTGATTATATTTATAGCGTGATGTTTGCAGGATTAGGACGCGTAATACAATTTAAAGAATCACACGTGTTGTGTAGATGGTCAAGCAGTGGTCAATGATAACACAGTAATTGCAGTCAAATATATTTTTTTGTTCTCAACAAAATGAATTCCTTCTTAGTACATTTAATCATTTGGCTATTTACTGCATCACGCCGGGTATCTGTCGTCTACCCTAAGTCTAAGTATGTCTAATCGTATGATCTGACGTGTTTCTTCTACATTTACCATCCATTAATAATAAAATATTTGATTTTCATCCTTCCGTACTGTTACCATACTTCTGTTATAAACGTTTCCAGTTCAGATGTTAATTCAATAAGTAATCAAGATACGAATTTATGTATGTGTCTGTTTTGTAATTAATTTGTGTTTGTTTCTATTGTTTATAACGTTACTTAACGCGGTTCACGAACAAAGCGTCATCAACGATAAAGTGGATAACCATGAAATATCTCGTTAGGCGTTAAATTATTCAGGTGTTATTACGGCTTGTAATTTAGTTTGAAACACATGAATCTTCAAAGCCAGCGAGTGGAAACTTTGCAGAACACAAACACTGTTTGAGTTTTGAGCGGCGGAGAGTGATGAGGGTACAGATGCCCTCTACGATAGTACACAACGCTTCCGGTGGGATCACATCCGGTGTATCCGAGCTGCTGTGACATGTGTTACGATTCCCGAACGTGGGATCGCTTGTAAAGTAGGTTCGCGAATCGTAGCGATCATGTCCTATATGATGTGTATCAATTCGTGACCGTGATGAAAATGTATTAACAAACATTGCATTTTATCTACATTTTATCATTTTCGTGCTAGGATTTCATATGCCCCTGTTACCTTGTCCTTAGAACTAGAAAAATTACGTAATTCAGGTGTGTGTATGATTGACAGTCTAAGCCATAAAAGTGTTATAGTAATTTAATATGTGTATAACACATCGACGTTGTTCCTGATGAGTAGAAAATATAAAATATTATAAACATAAATTAAAAAGTTCAAACACAATCAGCATAAGCGGTCTTAATGAAACGCTCCACTGACAAATATAAGTATTAAGACGAAAGCTAATGAATATGAATTGCCAAATAAATAAAAAGTTAACTCAAAATTATTGTGGCAGAGCTTTACACTTTGAAGACTTCCGAAAGAAATCAAGGAAAATCCCTCAAAGCGAACAATTTATTGAACGGACAACATAAATCTGCCCTTTCTTCCCGCATTGCGATGATTACCGGCGAAATATTCGACCCTTACTATTCAATTTGGCAAATCGTGTTGTTTTCGGGTACTTTCTTGACGGATGGGGTTCTTTATACAGTCGTTTTTGTTGGTTCCTGAGGGATGTTCATAGATTTGAACTGCTTTAGTAATAAACTGTTGTAAGTTTTACAGTCATGTGGAAGTTCGAAACATATTTCATTTCAGTTAAAAGGAGAGAATGTTTAGAAGATATGTTATCTGTTAGGTGAACTGGGAGTCGAAACGAAGATTTATTTGTTAAGCTTAAGGTAATTTAAAAAAATCCTACAATTACACATAAACACCACACATGAGGAAGAGGGGAGTCTCCCAATACAGGTTTATATAAACTTA
>DWFV01000761.1:0-12868 GCA_018246775.1 Parelbella machaon machaon
CAGTCCGCCTGCCTTGAACATTTTTTACCTAAGCCTGGCAACCAGCACTGTCGCAGCCCACGGTCTCAAACCTGATTCTAGAGGAGACTCAAAGGGTTGATGATGATGATAATAATGTACTACAAATAAACTGTTTTTTCATTATCAGTTGCAGGTTCCTTAAATATGCTTACAAAAAATATTTAGGATACAAAATACACGTATGTATTTGTAACTCTATCCATTATTTTCTATGCGTCGAGTTCACACAACGTCTCCATATAATAAATTCAATAGTTATGGATTCCATTTAACGTAACACTCCTCCATACTCTGTATTACCTACTTGTGAAACGAGAGCCGGCCGAAGTGGGTATATTTTTGAACATTTTCAAAGGGTATTTGTTTATGGATATTTTTAAGGAAATGCATTGATATGTGGCATAAAAATGCTAAGAATTAGCTACATTCTCATATGGATGAAAGCGGAAGCGTTACTCCAACGTTATAGTGGCCAAAATATTAACAGAACATTTTGGTTTTCAAATGATTTTGAAAACAAACATTAAGCTCTACCAACACTTCCCTAAAATTCATGTTGGAAACTTTCAGTATTCGTTAAATTAACACTTGTACCATTAATGAATCACAAAATATTTCATGTCTAATATCGTTTTCGTCGGCTTCACGCGCTCCCCGAAAATAGGTGAAAACATCTAACTACATCCTATTTAACATTCCGTGTACGTAAAGGTACATTTCATCCTTAAAACATTATCATCATTACCAGCTCGATACCGTCTACTGCTGGACATAGACCTCTCCAATACCAAGCCACTGAGCTCGATCTTCAGCTATTCATGTCTAACCCCTGCCAATCAGTTTGTGTATATCAATAATTAAAATAAATAAAAACATGAACAATAGGTTACTTATAAACGCATGCTAAAGGGCCAATGATTACAACATACAAACGTTAAAAACACAAAGATGACGAGAAAGAAGTAACATCAAAAGTAACAAAATTTGATGATATAAAGGCTAATAGGAAACGATCAATGACCATCAAGAGACTCGCCTGCCTCGCGGGCATTAGCTCAAAGTTACACTGACTAAAACGAACGCATGCATAAGAATGAGAAATCAAAAAAAGTAGTGATAAAAACGCGGATAGCTCCCGCTCTATCCATCGCGAACATATTCAGGTAAAAATCCATCCAGTTTAATCCGCTTATTCTGAAAGCTCCGTCTACCAGCGGGCGGTAAGTGCACAAATGAAATCATTTTAAATCCATATGTAACGCAACAAAGGCGTATTGTGCAGGCTTAATGCAGTTTGTATGTATTAAATATACTGTCGACGTATATACGAGTATATATCAACGAATATTTTGCCGCGTTGAAATGAAACTGAAAAATAAATTTTATTTCCATTGCGGGCCATAATAAATTTTATATGGCCCGCTGGTAAGAGAGATGTTTATTTTACAGAGGCAGCGACAAGAGTCCTATTTCAGGAGTTCTATCGCTAAGTAATAGTAACCCCACTAAGACTAGCAGTCCCCTACCTTCAATCTTATTCGCAATCAGTAGATGTTCATGTATGACAGCTGCCACTACTACTGTCTTCACATAAAAACTGGTATATTTGTCGACCAAATAGGTTGATGCTCCTGATACTCATAACTAAGTAGGACTTCACCGTAATTTATTATATCTTTCAAACAGACAACTAAATAAGTGCTGCTGATAAGCAGCTGAAATATACACAGAGCTGTTTCAGTAAAAATTTGAGTGAACAGTGTCGACACCTTATTTGGCTACCGATGAGGAACAGTGGATTGCAGTGCTAATAAGTTTAAAATATAATCACATACATAAATATATGAACGGGGAATCACAAGTATGCAATACCGACGTGCACGTATGAGGAAATTGATAAATGAAGCATATTACGTCGGCATTCGGTGCTCTCTGCCTAACCCGTAAGGGATGTGGCATATTGATATAATAACACATATATACTTACACGTATTATATATAACTGTAATTACATTATTTCGAAAATTATTACTTGGAAATCATATTTCAATTCCGCCTGGCGCGCTGCACGCGCGCCGGAAGTCGGCCATTTGTAGGGACAAGCGCGATTAGCAGTTGCCTGTCAACCGACACTTTTATCTATTCGCTTTTTCAACGTTATATGGAACGTTTTCATTAATTAATGTTATGATTTTTACACTGACATTATAGAACATTTTGCTTTACAATTTTACATTACGTGACCCATTTTTACATTGACATTGGTAAAAGGTGTCGCGATCGATACAATTGCAATTGGTTATAGGATTAGAAATGGAATTTATTTACATGTTACCATAAATATTTTACGGACTAATCATTTAGAATCGCTGGCGTATTGATCTAGTGAGTGGCAAGGATCAAGGTTGATTCGTCAGAGTGTACATCAATAATTTGCTAAACGTAACATAAATGAATTTGTTTCGTCTATAGCCTTATAAAACTTTATTGCATATATAGTATGTGTTACAAATACCAAGAGGACAGCCCAATTCCATACATGAATAAAGACACAAATTAAAATAATGCTTTTAGTATAGGATGTACATGGAAAGAAATAAAGTTACAATTAACATTGAGCAAGTGATTGTTCGACCGCAGGCGACCAACGATGAAGATACTTGAAACGAGAGAAAACGATATCATGTCGTCTCTCCGAATAGAATGATCCAAGAGTACCAAGAAAATCTTTTAAAAATAAACAACAAACATTTATATTCCAATAGGCTAACATTTTTATCATATTATGTATTAAAAATAACTAAATCTATTGGCCTGTCACGGTTTTATATGGAAACCATTGAACAGATTTAAAAATAATTTAGCACAGAAATAGCTAAACAACCGAGAGCAGACATTGGCTACTTACGATACAAACAAAACTTATCCCTAAAACTGAAACATAACCGATGACTCATTTAAGAAGCGGGCGACGTCATGATAAAGAAGAACTACGTCACAACAATTTGTATGAAAATAACGAACAAAGAAGAGGTTACATTTAAAAAGTTCCTGTTATTTGCTCTAACATTTCATTAGTTTTAGAACAATAGAAGTTTTATTTACATAAACTGGAGTTGTCTAACTATCGATTGATATGATTGATGCTGCCGGCGTACTAACTTAATTTTTGTTCGTCTTATAATAAAGCTCTCTTGCTACTTTGATATAAACTATTTTGTAGAATATACTGTCGAGAACAAAAGTTGTTTCAACTTATATCTCATAAATGTCAGTCACTAGAATAAAGAAAAAATGCCAGACTTCAAGAAATATTCGATAATGAGTTGCAATCGTATCAGTTCAATAGAACACATAATCCGTTTGGGATTTCAATATATTTGGTAAGGGCGTTTGTTCAAACCTAATTTCATTCAGATAAAGTTTTAACAGACCTTATTACTAAATCTAAGCTTTCATCGTGACATCACGCCTGTAATTTCCGAAGGAGTAAGCAAATGATACAGTACACTCCCAAGTTTCACCAGATACGTTTAATTTCTACATGGAAATCCCACATCTAAGCTTTCAGTTGGATCTTTTACCGCTACAAGAACTGTGTCAGACACATACTTAATATCGAACAAGCTAGCAAAGCCTATACAAAAGCTATTTACATTAGAACAACGGTGTATACATTAATTAACAATGCCTCCATTTTTGGCAACGCACGAAACTCGAACGTTTCGCGGTCAAACAAGGAAATTCGGTACACTTCTTTCAAAACACTACCACGGCACCATCGACCTTATTACAGGCGCATTAAAGCCGAAAATCGCATAACTCTAGAACTGTTACATCGGCAACACCAAAGTATTTCTGTAGCGAATTATTAATTCTTGTTTCGTTGGTATTCTATTTAAGTTTTGTGCTGATGATTCTTACGCTCATTACGAAGTTCGAACAATTATTAACATTAAACTTAGTACAGTATATATTGCTCTACATTTCTTACTCTACCGACTGAACTCTACATTGTCTATAATTCTAACTCTACACAATACAACTGCTGAGTGCGGATGAACCCACCAATGGGGAGGCGTGGCGTATATTCGATTAAGAAACTCTTCTACTGGGTGATTGAGAATCAATTAATTACATTGAATTACTGCTCTATCTTAAGTTTCTTTGTATAGAATTCTTGGAAAGAAGAAAAGCACCAGTTAATTATTGTATTTCTATTTTGAAACAGAAACATATTTTCCAATTTCGAGTATTTGCTTAACATTATATAATGATAGGATCAATGTTTATAGCTCAAAAAGTATACAAAATTATTGCAAATCATATGAAACTTAGCGTAAATCTATTATTTTATGTTTTGTTATATTGGTTTTTTTTTTACTAACCAATTGAAATGCCATTTTAACTACACAAAAATGTATTGAAATAGTTTATTACAACGATGTAATATATGTATATACGGTATTTGGGTTCGATTCCCATTCAGTAAACACAATTGTGTGCTGAACTAATCACTTGGCATGTGTTTAAATAATAAATAATCTTGGTAAGAACTGATTGCACATGTACCAGTTTATCTTACGTATGTTAAGGATAGCCCGACTACATTCGGTCGTACACGATGTTCTTCGTGACCGATGCGACTTTTTATATGACCGGAATTTTACATATATGCTCATTTGGAATATGGTATAGATAGGAAAATATGATCAATCGCCCAACATGGAATAAGAGGCGAGTCCATTGCTATACGCCGAGCAAAAATCCACACTCCGAGCTACTACTGCGAATCTTAATTTAGAAAAACCCAAAAATTCTTTGCCGGAGCCGAGGATCGAATCTTGGACATATTGATTAGCAATCGCGCTTGGAATCACGTGTCCAACGAGGTAGTCAAATATTTTAATAAAAAATAAATTACAATCATGAACGTAGTCATGAATACAATGTTTAACATATATGTAGATACACATGTGTTAAATATCTATATGTTTAACATATAGATATATGTGTTACAATTTTGCGTTTATAGAACCTTATCGAGCAATAACTCGTCTCGTACATATCTCTCCGGAGCGGCTAAGCCGATAACGGACAACGGAATCGTTGTTTACTAATAAACACATTGTTACATGTTGTTGTTACTCCGTCGCAGTATTCATTGTTATCGCGCCCTTCAATAGACCCCGATGACGTAGGAGTGAAAAGTAACAAAAAATGGTATACATAATAAATATACCTCATACCGAAAATAGCGGAATACAGCGGGATTAAGAGGAATAAGATTATATAAACTTATAAATTATATGTATATATATAACAAGTTGAGAATAGACCATCATCAGCCTATATGGGTCTACTACGGCACGGAACACACCATACAGTCGAGAACAATAGCGACAAGTTAAAGCTAAATTCATGAATACGATACTTATTAAATAAATCAACGCCCAATCCGGCCGTATTAAGTTCGCACATGGAACCCGCAAACAAGCCGTGGGCATACCGTGTGTACAAGTCTGTTCGCTATGAAACGTGCCCGCTCATACGATCTCAAAGGGACTTCGTCGGTTCAATCGATCTGATTTCACGTTTAACTCTACATACGATCACGTAGCGTATTACCTAACGCACTGCCAAGCACCGAGACGTATAACGCTATAGTTTCGATATTATTACTTCTCTATACCAACTGAACAGTTACTACTAAGTGGTTTCCAGTCTGGTTTCCATTCCCAGAGGTTTGAGGTTTGAGTTCTAATACACCAGCTGTAACTTTATAAAGTTATGAACATAACCAAAGTTAAACAGTTGAGGAAAACATTGTAAGGAAACCTGTCTTAATATAAGGTCCCCAATTTACTCTGAGACTGGAGAATCCTGCTAAATTAATTTGAGTATTTGCATTTGATTATCGTGGTAGATTGCGGCTTTAATACTCCACTGTTTGAAAGGACACTTATATCTATGAGTAAAAAAGAACAGCTTGAAGATACTCATATAAATGAGATTACTAACTGTACCTGGATTTATACTTTAGTATGTTTTTTGTGTACATCTGCGACACATACGGAGTGAAAGCCTTTGATTTTGTAGCTTCATACGCCATTAATAAGTTTTTCGACAGAAAACCTGTGATGAAATGTAACTAAGTATATAGGATATGATCAAAAATACATAAATAAAAAGGGCAATATTAGTGACGATTGAATAAAATAGATTAACCTCATCCAATTAATCAAAGCGTTACGTAACTCGTGATCAGAGTACGTTATTACGTTATTAACACCCATACACAAATCTTGTTCAGTAATGCTGTTGATTAGCCAGCGATCCCGTGATCACGGGATTATAAAACAAACAACGAAAGTAGGTATGTGTTATATACATATATACAAACTGACTTAACATATTTCTTTTTAATTCTCCTTCATAATCCATTGCATTGAACTGTATCACTGCGTTACAATCCGTATTTCAATTGGTTTTACAAATGCATGTTAGTATACTTGACATTTTGAGAACAGTACAATTTATTAGTTTTATATGTAATAACTTCATATACACGAGTATAGTGATAGTTACATACTGAATTATTTCAAAACAATTTACACTTTTATTACATTCAATGATAACCTCTATTTAAACATATATATTTTTTTATTGTAAGTGTTGTAAGTAATCGTTATAACTATCAACAATGCCCTTTATTTTTGTGATAAAACGGGCAAAAAGGTGAGGGATATACGCACTTAAAGCGACGAAATATGTAGAGATGATTAAAAAAAAATCAACTTACAACGGCTCGATATATCAAAGTTTCATTTTAAATCGTTATCTAATGTGTCAAATGGACAATCCCATTGGTATGTTTAAGCTTAACATTGTATTTTCATTTTTAATCACGACGATGACAGACGGATTTATACGAACACCAATGTTATATGTAATTTAAACACGGAAATCCGACAAGCATATCCAACTCCGGGAAGCGCCGTTTTTGAAAATCCCGTTTTCGTTTAAAAATCCCGGGATCACGAAACACGGGCACACCGCTCGGCTTATCGCGGCGGGAGTGACAGCGGACTTACGCCAAATAAATTAACTCCGCGAAGGTCACCAGTTATTTTCAGTTAAAACGACATAGATCGACATAGAGATGCGTTAGCGTTACTACAATTTGGACGTTTGTCATAAAAACCGTTATATTTAGAACGTCATTCGTTTCACCTCTGTGACACGGTGAAAGTCACGTCGAAAATAGGTTAGCATCGCCGGCGTGTCCCACGACCACCGTTTCAACCGAAAGCGATGGAACAATATATGCACTTGGCGCCATTATTTTAAAAACAGAAGAAGTGTTGAGTCTACAATTATAATACAAATATAAAATAATAATGACTATAAATAAATCTCCTACTAACTGATTGATAGTAACCATTTATCTTTATTATATCTTAGTACTGGGTATGCATCTGTCCCCGCAAATCGAAGAATTCTTGGAACATTCTTTATCACCACATGCGGTTTGGCGAAGATACGATTTAGTGTCCGACAAAGTCTAACGACATTGACGATCAGGTAGGAACGACTGACCAGCATGCAATCCACAGGTCACGGAAACGTATACTAAAATTTTCTACTGGTGGTCACCCTCCCAAAAGCTGACCGCGCGTCACGTCATCTTACTTTACATACCTACTTCAACCAAATCGGGATTATGAACGCTTTGCAAAGTCACATCGTACATAACGCAGTTTACAAAAAATGTCTCTGTCGAGTATCTGTCAGTAACCCCAGTAATTCACTGTTGTTTCATACTTCTTTAATATGCCCAGAATAAATCCCAAGTCTTCAAAGCTTTGACGGATTTGACGTACAATTTGCTCAAGTAAAAATCGCCAAGATCGTTCCCTTGACATCTTCCTCGTCAACCATTTCGAATCAAACCAGTCGTCAACAATGTTTGGATTCAATGATGTCTGGAGATTAACCGATATATTGGAACTGCACCAAGAAAATTGTATCGCGTTTTATGCTAAAGTTACATGGAAAAGAGCATCACATATTGTTTGGGAGCGAATTTCACACCCGAACATAGAATTAATATTTATGCCTATCATATCAATATTTGTCTTGTAATTCTCATAAATCGAACCTATGACCCTCAAATCAACAACAGGTTCACTAACCACTGCACCAACCCATCAGTTAAATGAATAAATATGAAACTGCAATTTTTTGAATTCATCTTCTATTGCATCATCGTATTTTATGACTGAGGATTGCAATCATCAAAAGCAATATTTGAGGTCAAAACTACAGGAAATCAGTATGATTATATTTGGAAATTCAAAACTGACAAACATTGGACGCCAATATCAAATATTGACGTGACATAGTTTCCCTATACTTAATTGTATAGCTACTACCTCTCTCCGTGATAGGTGGCTGGCAGTTTAGGAGCCAGCTCGGTCAGCCATATTGCGACATATTTATAACTACATTCTATGCACAAATTAGACTAATGTTTCTCTGCCACATTGCAAACAAAGAGTTATTAACGTGCTCTGAGCCAACCCCGTAAGGGACCTGGCGTGATGATATAATACGAATACTTTGCAACAATCCATAAACACACATTCGCGGATAGTTGCAAAGTCACAGAAACCTCATCAATTAACAATGGATGTTCACAAAGTAACGCATCATACAATTATATAGTATACTGTATAATAAATATTCATAACATCCATTTGTACCCTTGGACTTCTGTTTGGTCATTATGAAATATATTATCATCAACAGTCGTTCCCCCAAACATCACATTGGTATTTGAATGCGAGCCAAAACATTTTTTTCTATTAGGCACTACGATGTATTGGATAGGTTTTTTTTATTGGTCAACAAAGTAATAAAAACGATTCCAGTTAATTAGTGGATACCAACGCTTGTACCAGTCTAACTTCATGGGATTACATGGAAGACCGTCATGATGTAGACAATAATCTTCACAGATCCAGGTACGCCCCCATTCAGTAGCACAACGATATACAACCGATGCCTCACTCAAACCTAATGACGTGATTTAGAAGACTGCAAGGCCTATATGCCTACAATGTCTGGATATGTTCCACAATAGCTAATATTCTTCTGCCAGCAGACTCAATTGCCGGTGCAATTAAAATAATGCTGCTGGCACGAATAGAATGAACTATCACTTTGTAGGGACGAACATACTATACATGTATACTACCGTGTACATAGGATTCCATTAACAAGACATTACAGAACAAGACAAGTGACATTGGAACAATACTCATAATTATAGATTTTGCAGGTTTGACTGTACTACCGGTACATCTGATTACTACTCCAGGACTGCGTATAAGATTCAAAATGCAAAACGATATGCTGATATATGTATGTACATATCCTACTAAGAGGAAGCGCAAAAATACTTGCTCTAATTTAATAATAACCAAATAATAATTTTCCTTTGAACAACTTACACTAATTGGCCAGTTAGAACCCTTTTGTTAGTAACAGCCAACAAAATCGTTCTTACTTATATCAACGAAAATAAAATCTAGACCCAAGATAGGTAACCATACTGATCATTCAGATGCTCGGCCGCTCGAACCCTGATGATCGGCGCAGTAAATCGATCATCACATTATCATCACATCGCTCTCACGAAAAGGAGTGTACGCCATTTTTTGTCTATACCCACCGAATTCGGCGTAAAAGTTAATTCGCTCGGGACACATATATAATGAAACTCATTTCCCAATCCCGTGGGATGTTTCCTTAGCATCTTACGCTATCAGAGTAACCTCTATATTTCGAATTTCAGGGCATTTGCAGTTTGAGCGTTGCGTTGTTATTAGACAGTATCGTATAAATAATACCTATATATTATACATATATATAGTAGGTGCACGTACGTATATATAAACTGAATATGCAAGAGTCCGGCTTGCAATGGTGGTTAAGTATGCCTTGAGTCTTCTTCTCCAGGATATTAAGGAGTGACAGCTGTTCAAATGCCGCTATGGGTTGATAGCGATAATAAAACGTGGACAAAGATTTATACATACATATATTACTAGATTAATAAACACATCTCTTTAATTCTTAAAAAATTAAGTATCAAATATTTTGGTTTGTGTATACCTATATATTCCAAGTTCGCAGCGGTCTCTAGTTGCCGCCACGTCGATATCTGTAGCGGACCTGGAAAAAGGCTGCTTGAATATGTCTCTTAATCACTGTCAGAATTAGTTTTTTAGCACTATTGCTTAGTAATAACATTGTTGGAAATGATTAGTTGGCCTAGCCTTATATATGTTAAATGACCTGATTGAAGTCCGGTAATTAAGATGAAGTCAGCTAATTATAGTTTTTTAATTTCGTCACGAATTTCATCTGATAATGCACCCTATATTGTCTGCGTTTTTGGAACCCGCTTGCTTCTAGATCCTTGCCACGATGACAATAAACTCTAGAAAACAAATATGCTTTTATACGACAGACGGTTATATCGAAACTAGAAAAAAACCTGTCCTAAAACAATTAACAATTCAAAAATGGAAGGAAACTAATACATTCGCAAAACCGCATATATTTTTCGTAACGGAGTCAGTGAACCCGAAATAGTCTCCGCTCACCGGCGAATTAATGCGCCTAGTAACAAATCTACCTCAGACATAGCTACCTTAAATACCTACCTGGGTATATTAGTGCGGCTATTATTCCGGTAGCAATATGAGCCAGGAAGACATATTTTAATAAATCTGTTCGTATCAAATTATTATTGGACTTTTCTAACTTTAAATTCCCAGTACGGAGTCTGAATGCCATGCTCTGCCAGCCTCTTCGGGAAAATACAGGCGTGAAGTAATTTAAATTCGTCCGTTGCAATTTTATGTATAAAGCGTGTGACATGTGAAATGATAACTGTTTTGCCTTTTGATCTCTAACTGAAGCTTATCAAAGATCTTATAATTCTAAAGGAAGGAGTTGAGGAACGGAAGTGGACAAGGGGAATGCTGGTATCAAGCCAACTTTTCTGTAAGCTGATAGACAGAAAATAATTAGAAAAACGATCGTTTACTCGACTTTATAAGATTATAGATTCACGATATTTTCGCAGAGGCGTAGCGTATGAAAGAATACACCATATATGTAAATAGTGCAAAGTACTAAATACATCTTTTATTACCAAACATTTTCCAGTACCTAACGCGTGCTCGAACAAATACATAAAACTACCCAACTTCGCACTGGGAACTGGGAACAAGACATCTTTGACTAAGTTCCATATCTGCGATCGGCCGATGTCAGCACGCACTCATGAGCCGGCACAACTATTCGGCCGTGTTCACGGCGAGTTCATTCGCTATTTCCGTACGCATGTACGTATAAATGTAAAGTTCACAAGGATCACATCACACGCACCGAGCGCGCTGACGCCGCGAGGGTCAATAAACCCAGTTGAGCCGGGCCGCAGCTCTACGACTATGAACACTTTATTTGACATTGTCGTGCTCATGAGTCTACGCCACTTCTTGCTCTAGCTTAGGGATCTAGTGTAAAATATATCGTGAACCAATTTGTAAGTTCGCACATATATGGTTTATATGGCCGCGTGTGGGCGAGAGTGGGGAAGGTAGACTTATGAGAACATACTAATAAAAGGACAGATATGTACGTGCACATGTACTAGGTAAGAGGTGAAACAAAATATTCAAAAAAAAATCATCAAGTTACCATTTGGAAATAAAATGATAATAAAACTAGATGAATATAATGTATAAGATATTTAACTGAATCGAACGTTATGCATTTTAACTGAAAAAAAAAAGATATTTGACCGCCTCAATTGCCATATGCAATATCTCAATGAACATTCAGAGATTAAGCGATAAGTTAGCGTTTGGTCATTAACAAAATACATATTTTTAAATGCCGACTGCAATAATTAAAAATTTTGTAATTGTATATTACTCATTTTTCTTGTTAGTAGCAAATAAAACATCGTACAGAATAGTTATTATTCTATACATATACAAGTAGGTAATAAACAGTGTTAGTATTCAAAATCCTGTAAAAAGTATGTTCTGTATTATGATAAAGAAAGATCATCGAATGGCGGCCACGCCTCGGTAAAAGGAGCGTAGGTCGCCATCGTTTCAAGTGCTCTGACAATCTGAAGAAGATAGTAGGATTCTGTTGGTTTCGGTAGGCCTAGTACCGGAAGGAATGGCGCCGATTAGGAGAGGATGTCCAACGGTAGACGTCCAAAGATTGATATATAGATGACGATATGTCACAGATACGGTTTCACTTCCGAGGTTTATGTTTAAGGCCATGATGCGTATTGTGTTTTCTCTTTGAGTCCGCGAGGAAATCGATCACAAATCTAAATCGCTAGCTGCTTTTATAATATTAACGAAAAAACGGTCTTACCGAGAAATTGTAAGCAATTACTATTGATGTGACTTGAATCCCATGTACCCCAATTAATACTTTTGACACTAGACAGAATAAATAAATATTAATTATTTTATATCAGCTGTTCATTCTGCTGAAACGCAAAATGACCATCTGATGTGAGAGAGTACTGGTTGGAATACCTACACTTAGTATCACGCAAGGTCCCTTACAGAGTAGGCAGTGGACATTGAGTGCCCAATAGGTACCTCTCTATCTTTAGGGACCTGACGTGCTACTTCCACGTTCATCACTCTTTGTTCCTCCTTCTCCGCGCCGATTTCGGAGACTTGTGACACCCCGATCAGCTTTAAAACCGTAAGGCCGAAGAATACTAAACTGTGTAGTA
>DWFV01000762.1:0-12864 GCA_018246775.1 Parelbella machaon machaon
GGTGCGCGCCATGGATTTGAACCCAGCACCCCCGGAGTGAGAGGCTGAATTCTTAACCACTGGGCTATCACTGCTTCGTTGCGTAACCTTCATTGCGTAAATATTAATATCAAATACAAATATAAATATTTATTGCCACAAATATGGGTATTCGAATGTTTTACAATTGAAATGAATCCATCATATCGGGTTATATTCAGCGTGAAATTCTTAATTAATTCTATGATGTCATTTTCATCATCGTCATCAGCCTACTCCCGTCCACTGCTGGACATAGGCCTCTCCAATGGCACGTCACTGAGTTCGATCTTCAGCTGTCATTTTATTGATATTAATTATGTCGAAACAATTTTATATTATATTACAATAACCACTTATGTAGCCGACAGTACTCGTGTAAAGTGAAATTAATCTCACTCGGCGCGCAAAGTGCAAATAGTTCTGAAGCACTTCTGAACTTCAGGGTACTTTCGATGGGAAATTAAACTTCGTTTAACTGTATATACACCATCATCATCTGTATGCAGACAACATGTAATTTTCTACATCGACATCTACGTATAACTTTACATCATCTGTATATACATCTAATCTATAGTCACTCATGAATGCTACTGGGAGGCTTTTCTTTAAGGGGTAAGCAGCGCCATTGTGCAAAATGGCTTTAGAATATTTTTTCTTCTATTTTTATTCTCTGTATACAAAAATGTTCAGTAATAAATATGAATAAATACATAAATAAATACAATGTAAACGTAAATGAACACATAACGCTTGTCACATATAACGCTTGGTTTATATAAAACTTGCAAACCGTAATGTGGGTAGTCGCACAATGTTCGCACCCAACAAGTGTCAACTCGCTCGCCAGTTGGCAGCACTGTCGCCTAAATGGCAGCACTGACGTTTTACACGTGTTACTGACTTTTACTCTGTAAACATTTTAAAATTAGAATTAGAAAAACATTTTGCACGGAAAAAAATATTTTGAATCGAAACTCGATTTTCAGCGGAAATCAGAAGCGCAACTTCGATTTCATATTAATAAAAAATAAACTGGAGCATCGCTGACTAGAAAACAGAAGCAGATCACATATGTTCACAGAAACACATATGTTTTGCTGTTAAACAGCAACATTCCTATTCAAAGTGTGCTATAAATGCTCTGTTACTTATAATATTTCTACCTAGTTTGTTAAGGACAGTTTGAAAACAAAAAATATCACAAATCGTTGTGTGGTCGTTGACCATCAGTGTGGTATTTATCAGCGCTGTGTAAACACTGGACTTGTTCTTGCTTGTGGGGAACGAAAATAAAAAACTTATATGAAAATTGCTTCATCTTCCAGGGTTGTCAACATTTTCAATTCATATTTTTCATTACATTTTATCACATTCATATCATGATTATGATTATGGCGGAACCATGGAGGACCGCCACGAGTCTAGCTGATTTGGATGAAATTTCAATCTTCGACGAGTGGTGTTTTCGAAGTTTTCGAAGTTCAAACGTCTTCATGATTATAAAATCAAAATGTATTGCTGGCGGGGGACGGCGTAGTGCGCGCTGTTTTAACACACAATTTACCGAAATTACAATTATTTTGGCCCGTTTAGAAGAACAGGTCAAAGTGTAATGAACGTGGGACGAAGTTACGTCCGCCGATGTAACACTTAACTAACTAAAATCATAATTGTTTTGGTGTGTTTAGAAAAACAGATTAGTGTGTTGAACGTGGGACGAAGTTACGTCCGCCGATGTAACAAAATACTTATTGAAGTTGATTTCTTTTAGCAGGTTCGTAGAAACGCGGACACGGAAGCGTAGGACGCGGCTTTTAACCTCAGAATGAAAAAGGTTAAGACCATAGTTTGCCACACTGTCCAAATATGACTTGATGGACTTAAATACCAATAATATAGAGAAAATTCTAGAAGTTAAAACATATTTTATGCAACGTTGATACGTCGGTGAACTTAATGCTCACCAGCCCTAAGTTTAATCGCTGCGCAGGAGTCGAATCCGGGACCGCCCACCGCAGCCAATAACATAATTTACCTGGCGGCCAATCGTGTGCTTTCCTGTCACAGATTAAATATAACGGAGATGTGAAACACAGATTATAATTTTTTTTTTTCCAATTACCATTATATGCCTATTTCATCAGTGCGGCGTGTGCTACAATTTTCTGTAGTATATTAGTATAAATTAGGTAACATCACGCCTATAATCCCTAAGGTGTTAAGCAGAGGAGTGCACTCCTCTGCTTAGTTTCTCACTCACAGGAAGGTATCGTCATGTGACTCCAAGCGCGACTTCTGATCAAGAGGTCCTTGATTCGATCCCTCAGTTGGGTACAATTGAATTAGACAGGATCTATGAGAGTCTCAGAGAGTATCGACTTGTAACGACTGCAGTCCTGACAACTTTACCTTACCTTACCTCGTCTACTTCAGTAAATATATAAATTCCTTATTATAGTTTATCTCGTCCTGATCTGTTTCTTCGTCCCAACAACAAAATATACATATAATATTACAGATAAAACGTAAAAGGTAACATCACGCCTGTAAGCGCCGTAGCAGTAGGCAGAGGAGTGTAGCACTCCCACGTTTCATCAGTTGCGTTAGTCCCATGGAATAGATGGTGAGCACACTCATATTGCTATACATCATAATATTACAAATAGACTCGGCGAAGATCTGTTACAATTGATAGGAAGCACATTACTATTTAATATAAATGTTTATTTTCTTATATTTCCTTGTGATGTGTATACTTATAATGCCTTGTTGGTGATTGCAATAAACATATAAATTCTCCATTAAAGTCTTTCTCCTGATCTATTTTTTTGGCCCACCAATAAAATAACTTGATACTTATTTTGAACTGCCATCAATTGAGCAAAGACGGAATCCGATATGGGCCAGACCGGGCCATTGCGTTCATTGCGCAATCATCTGAGAGCCGATGGTTTTCTGGAATTGATGGACGCTAGTGATGTTCTGCTGTATTTATCGATATCGGTTTTGTTTTTGGTCCTTTTATTATACCGATCTCAGGACGGGAGTGTTAAGGCCATAGTATGTCTTATTAGCATGAGTTGTCAGACTACGAAACTAAGATTTTTTTGTAAACTCTGAGATGTGCAGTTTACCTCGCGATGTTTTTCTTTGCCGTTATAGCAAGTGATATTTAATCCTAAAACGGATACTTTTACAAGCTTTGAACTCGGGACGCCCGGAGTTAAGGGCTGAATCAGTAACTAACAGTAGGACTTCATTTACAACCTTTATTACCTCAGGTTTTAGATTCATAGGTTCTTCAGAGGTTCTACATTTGTCATTCTTACACTCGTCTGTTTTAGAGACTGCACTGCTCTATCGTAACACAGTTAATATATTATCGAAACGTTCCCATTACTAGCAGCGGCGATATAACTCAATTCGATAATTACGGCGCTATTAGTTGTCGATGGGTTGATCATATTATTAATATGCGTTGTGGTGACTTAATGTGGGAAAGATTGGGGCATAGTGGTGCGTGCTGGTCATATGTCTGTATATACTGCTGGTGAACAATCTCTTGTTTGAATTATAGTTTGCTCCAACGCAGTCCAATCTTTCTATCACTCATCATCGTCAGCCTACTCCCGTCCACTGCTGGACACAGACCTCCAGTAGCACGCCACTGAGCTTGATCTTCTGCTCTTCATATCCAATCGCTTCCAGCCACTTTTCTTAATTGGTTCTATGTATATGGGGTGTGAAAGTAGAAGGGCGCAGGGTAGAGGGGAGTGCTGGTGGTGCCGAAAAATGTCGAGGTCGAGGAGGGGTTGTATGTCGCAATTGGTATATTAAAGCAATGTTTTATGCTATATACGGAGTATATGTGTATATTTTAAATATAAATATATATGAGTATCACATAGATGAGTATGTCGGTTTAACGGTAAACCTTTCTATGTGATAATTCGCGATTGTAAGTTCGATTTCCATCCATGACAAATGTTTATATGACAAACGTCAGGATTTTTTACTATGTAATTCTATCTTATATATATTTACATATAGGATATATGTA
This sequence comes from Parelbella machaon machaon, assembly GCA_018246775.1. NCBI lineage: Eukaryota > Metazoa > Arthropoda > Insecta > Lepidoptera > Hesperiidae > Parelbella > Parelbella machaon. The sequence goes on from DWFV01000762.1 coordinate 4,085, forward strand.
GGTTACCAGCGGTCTAATTATCTTAACACAAGCTCTCTTGATGCTTCCTTTGGGAACAGATGACCTTGTGTGGTGTGTCACAAGATAGTATTATTAAATTTATATGTACGAGTATGTATATTCTATGGGACGTAAAAGTAACTGATGAAATCTGGGAGTGTACTATACTCCTCTGCCTACCTCTTCGGGGATTACAGGCGTGCTGTTACGTTTTATATATATGTTGTTTACCCCTTGTCTGGTTACCATAGCAACCGCTTCTAATTCAGCCTCAGACGGCCTTGTGAGTCCAAAACAATGGACTGTAGCACCTAACCACAATTAATTACGGACATTACCAAACCCACCCCCAAAGGGGATGATACTGGTTGCAAACACTTGTAATAATTGATATTAATACAGACAAGACGTGTTTAACAGCACTTCGCAACCCTCATCCCTCACTTACTTCCCTTAATAGTGGAGGGTAAGTTACATTATAATGCTTATAGTTCTCGGGTCTGTGACGATAATTAAATTAATCATTGTTTTGTTAGAGAGAGCCAATAATTATTCCATCGATTTATTATATAAAGAAATGTGTATAATATATGTATTCTATTATTATATCGTCGCGCCAGATATATGGTAGGCAGAGAGCACAGTCTGCCAAATATCTCTGTCTTTGCAGATCTGACGGGTTTTTTGTACAATTATCGCTCTCTTCATATATGTTTAAGCTAATTTTCTTTGAAGTATTACATATTTCTGCAACCTATTGGAAATTTCGTTTGAGGATTGAGTATCATTGGGATTTTATAAATGGCGATTCCCAGTTGTTGCCCCGAGTCTCTGGATCTGTGCCCGGTGCATGGCAATAGGCTCGCCACCTATTCCATGATGGAATTAAACGTAACTGGGGAAACATGGGAGTGTACTACGCTCCTCTGCCTACCCCTATAGGGAATTACAATGATGTTATATTGTCACTTGGGATTTTCTCGTGAGGTTGCCGTCATTCTCTTCGTACGTCGTATCTCCAGGATCTGGATAATATCATTATGGATGTACCATTGCTTGAAGTGAAAACATAATTCAATATGTTCAGCAAGGAGGTCTTTAAGTGCAAACTAAGTGTCTAAGGGTTGAGGGTTGGGGGTGGTTTTGTGAATGCTTTTAGTCGCATGTTCTATTCATCACTAGCTTTTGTCCCCATGATATATAATAACATATCATCACTTCTGTATTTCCTCGAAGGAGTGTAGTATCGCCCACGACTCAAAGGTTGTGTTATATGTCCCATGTAATAGGGTCCTATTTCTAATATATTTCCTATATCCTATTTCCATCTTTTATGTACTATTGGATTTTTCTAATTTAGAATTTCTAGTAATGTCTCGTAGTCTGGATCTATCCCCGCTGTATGGCAATGGGTTCACCACCTATTTCAAGCTGGGACGTAAACATATAGTAGCATGTGAAACATGGGGTGTACTACACTGCTCTGCCTACCCCTTCAGGGATTACAGGCGTGATGATAGGTTTCAAATTTTTTTATAGTGAATAAAATTTTAATTTTTTTTTTATTGTTCCAGAGATCTGCAAGGCAACAATATAAGTATTATATTCCAGAGCGACTTTCAAAACTTGAAGGAGCTAAAAATTTTGTAAGTATGTTCTTTAATATACTCTCAAAAACACATTTATATACTGTGATTTTATAAACTGAAGTGCCAATATGCTTGAGTATATAACATTTGAGTGACAAAATGTCAAAAATTCAGTGACTTGTCGAAGTTGTCATAGGAATCGGATAAAATTTGACACTAAATAAATGTTAAAATTGTTGATATGATTCTGACGACTGACTCGATGATGACTGACTGATGACGAGACAAAGAAAAATTAAAAACAAAATGTAAATAGTCACTGTCACAAGCTCTTTATACACCCGGTCCTTAGCTATTATTACTTTAAAAGATTAAAAAATGGACACGTCAGAATTATCGGATCTTATAACTCGCGTAAGCCAACTAAGCACCTCGCTATGATGACGTAATTGTAAAGTACTGACAGCGTAACAAGCATGTCCTATATTTATCTTGTGTTGTTTTGTCTTAGTATGAAAACACCTCAAATGCACATATAACGATCGCTAAGTGACTGCTCTAGGTGTTGGTAGACAGCATTCTTCTCGAGTAACAAGTTTATTTCTGCGTGTTGTACACTGTCTTTAGCAGTTGTTTCGTTCATTCATTCACTCATTTCTGTCAATTGGTTACAGGCAACTGTCAGAAAACCAAATACATACGATCGAGCGAGATGCCTTTGTGGAGTTGAGCGCGTTGGAACGACTGTGAGTATGACTTAAAAATTAATAGCTTAGGAAACAATCCAATAATATAGCATGGTGGACGAACAGCGCCACCTATCTTGAAGTATGGAACTATAATCTGGCAAATTGTATGTTATAAATATTTCTATGAAATGTTTGTGGTTTTAAAATTTCTTGTGTTATCGATTTAGCAGGGAGTTTGTTTGTTAATAATGGTGTACAGGTAATGTTTTGTTCGCATTATTAAAGATCAGGGGCAGCTCTATGTGCGGCTCCCGAACCAGGGTAAAGAAGATAATTTGTTTTATTCCATATATGTGTAATATAAGTGACGTGCGGGCAGTTATAATAGTAATTGGACTACTGAAGTTCGGTGGAGCATCTAGGTGGAAGCTCCCAAGTAAGTGTTAAAGCTAGGGACCCCAAGTTCGGGCCCCCCGACTAGAGTAGACTGGGGAAAGGTAACGTTTATGTGCGAGGTAAATTTATCGGCGTTCAAGCTTAGTGTGTTGTCGGTGAAGAAGGGACATGCGGGGGCACCACAATCTCAAGATCTGGTTGTTTATTGCAGGAAACTGAGCAATAACCGAGTGGGGCACTTAGCTGACGGGCTCTTTGTGAGGCTGCGGCGCCTCCAGCGGTTGTGAGTAGCGCGGGCGGGGAGGCGGGGGTTGGGGGACTGCTGAGTTTTTTGGGGAGGTTCAGATAAAAGTGCAGATGTTGGGCACCCATAGAAAAAAAAATAAAACCCTGTATTCAAATTATAAATATGGATTATATTGAGAATAGGTTTTTTGCAAATATGCGATCATTAACAATATATCAAAGTTCTAAATTTTAAAAACGGCACAGTACTTTAATAGTTTTTGATACTAATAGTATTCTATTGACAGTAATTAAAAAAAAAACTACAAAGAGCTAGTAAAATTGAAGAGAATAATTACTAATTTTACATTTGTAATGTATTTTGGAATAACAATAATATGATAAGCAATGCACACATAAAAATATTTACCTACAAAGCGATGTATTAAAGCTAACAGACAAAGTAAATAACCGTATAGACATATGAAAAACAAATAAATCAGTAACAAAAGGAATACATTTTTGGAAATAAAAAATAAACATTTCAATTAAAAACGTTTACTATTCAAAGTAAATTCAAAACAAATAAAAGGGAAATAATAATACATTTTTATTTGCTTTAATTTTAAGAATATTAAAGTTGATTCACACCAAAACCAATTTAGTGGTAGCTGGCACAAAATAATTATAATAATAGTTATTTATATTTTATAAATACTCATTTTCGCGGCTAGAAAACTCAGCAATGCCTCCAACCTTCCACTACGTCAATTCGAAACTGGTATCAAGGATATGGCAGCGTTTATATAGACGTGGGTTTTTGGCGCCAAAAGTTAAAGAACAGAGCGATGTGATTTCAAATTATACATGACATTTTGTTTTATAAAATGTCAAAATTGTCTTAGTTGACAGTGTCTTGACAGTTGACAACGACAACAGCTTAACAATACATGTATTAAACGTAAATGATCTGCCATTTTGGTTATTCTGACTGTATCACTGTATATCCATTAGCTGTGGAACATTAAAGAATTCTGTAACTTTAACGAAGTCTCTTCTTGTATCTATAGCCCACAACAAATGACATAGATTTGATTTTTTAAATGTTTTTTGTCAACCTATTGCCAATAAAGAAATCATTGCAACTGATAACAAATATCAAACATCTTATTATAATTCATCCAACTATGGAAAGCTGTGGTTAAATAGATAAAAACAAAATTATTGAGCCTTAGAAGTATATTTGACATACGACTGTCAAATGAATCGAAAGCTCTGACTGCTGTCAAAACGATCAAATCAGATAACTTAACCATGCTTTAATCAACCGAATTAATACTTAACAAGAGGTTTGACAGCTTGCTGGTTCCTTTCTCAGTTAATTAGCATTTCATTCACAAACAGTTACTGTGTTTTAATAAAACTATGTAATAAACAGTGTTACATAAACACGTAACACATAATGTTATTTCATTAATAGATTCATGTCAGCGTTTTCTCGAATACCATATGGTTGAGAATCAATAATAAAAGTACGCTTTAAGTATATTTTTATTTGTTCAAGTCTTGCTACATGAAATTTCATAACATATTTATATCTTTGCGAAGTTTATGTGAGTCTTTAAGAGGGTAGACCTTTATAGATTAAAAGGGAATGTCGTAAAAGGGTTATAAAAGCTGGAGTAGTCAGCAGTGACATCTGTCTGTAGACATCTGTAGCAACCTCGGACTGTCAGAACCTATGGGAGTGGCACCGTTAGAGTCAGTTAGTTTAATTAGTATGATGTTAATAAGATCATTGTTTACAGTTATATAAAATACATAATGTCAGAAAATCGTTTTTGTTTCAAATAAAATTAGTATAAAGCAGATTTTCCTTATGTTGACTTTATGTACAATGAATTTATTACGAAAACCATCGTTCCGATTCTTCGGTTACCGACAAGTCGACGTCTGTATAAACGCACCCTCCGATAAAGGTTTTTCGAATTGGGTTTTATCGTCAATAGTTTTAGGTCCCCGGTGCTTTTCATTATAACCCTAATAAGTGCTTGTACCCCAAAAACCCCAATCGCTTTGCACTATGGGTTCTTCCTGTTACAACCCCCTGAACAACTACTACCCCGTTTCTATAATGTCGTTGGTTCGTTTCTTTGTTTAATTCTTGATGTGTTTTGTAAATAAAAATTTAAATCGTAAATATAGAATATACTGGATAAATAGTAATCAAGGTCTGACCATTATCAGCGTAATATTTTTTGTTGGACTTATATTTTGATTAAAACAAAAGACTACTAAAATATCATTTCAATTACAGTTTTAAAATTATTTAATATACAATTATTTATACTTTATGGATAATTAATGTAAATAATAAAAAAAATCAACCCAATGTACCTACATATAAATTATTCATGTCACTTTGTTAATAGAACATTTATTTATAAAGATAAAAAATATTCAATAAAATACACTATTTTTTTAATACTATAATTTCGATAAATCTTTTTATTATAATTATTACCTATGAGATAATAAAAGGAAATTAAATATTTTTATTCACAAAACGCAAACCCCATAGCCGATTTTTTTCTTCTAACATTTACTCCCATTAGGCCGCTTCCCCTCACGGGCTGTCTATGGTGTCAGATAACGTGCTCATATCCTGGTAACACTGGCTTTCTGTGTTGGCAACATTGTAAATATTACGCTAAAGCTAGACGTAAAAGATTTTACTTCAAGCATTATGTTTAAGATATATACAACTGTTAAATAGTTATCTAATATAATTAACACCATTAAAAAGAGAGAGAGAAGTCTTTCCTCTAGCTCTAACGCACTGTGAGATGTGTACAGGGGATGAACGGTGATATATTCATAAGTGTATGTGTTAAAACCTTACAATACTACTTTTAAAATGGAAAATGAAAGAAAAACTAAGATTTTAAATGTTGTCTATGAATATTTTTACTTTTTAGTCTAATGTAATAATTGATAATTGATTGATATGTTTCTGCTATAATAACTAACAGCTGTCAGTTGGTATTTGACAGCTGTCAATGTATGTCATTACTGTATTTGTAGTCTGCCATATTGTATCAGGATTAGTGGAGATAAGATAGCAGATTGATGAAACTTTTCGTCTCTTTGGAAGGTCAACAACAAGGTTTAACGGTTGTCCGTTTACACTTGAATTTTCTAATATGCAGTAAGTCATCACCAGATAGTGATGATGATAACTTGCACCACCAGAGCTATCACCAATGCGTTTCTGAGCGGAAACGAGTGTTAATATTAGATATGTATGACACTTGGACTCCAAAAGACAAGAAAAGACCAAAGAAAATTGCTGAAACTGTCGTAATTTTATAATGACAAAATGATTAAATTTATATTAAAACAAAATTTGCGTATATTTCTGTTAAATAATCATCGAGATCTACATATAAACACACGAAGCTAAATCTTTTGTTCATATTTTAATATGATTTACCAACCACGTAATCATAATAGCACAGATTAGGTTTTAAATATATTGTGACAGGTGAATCGTCAGCATGTTGTGGACTTTAATTAGAAATCAATATAAAACTAATAACTTAATCATATTAAATTTATCCTCTCATTATGACATGATGTTATTCGAATCGATTTAATTCCGAAAGTTCTTGTCAAATGTTCAACATCATAAAAATCTCAACTCCACAAATTCTGTACAACTTTTAATTAACATGACAATAATGATCAATAATTAGAAAGTACAGACGAACCTTATTTCTTCCGCTGTTACTGTCTATTTTTAATATTCTTTAGTAAAAACTTCGTCTTTCGTTAAAAATGTAGGTAATTGGTCAGCGTAGCCGTCTAAGCCTTTACGTCTTGTCCTGAGACAGACCCGTGTCAAACAGTGTATAATGATATTACCGTTATAATTATTATTTTACGCCCTATTTCCTTAATATTTTCTACATACAAATAGCCTATTATTATTCTTGTTATGAACGTATATCGTCACGCCCGGTCATTTAGAGATTTTCAAAGGTAATCAAATCAGGAGTAATCAAAAAGTGCGAAATATCTGTATCCTTACATACAGTAAAAGATATGTTAAAAAAAAAGAACACTCAAACAAAACGCCCGAAAGGAACATTTCCCGCGCACAGCCCCATTACCTGAAAGCATTTACCATTTAACTAGCCTGTTTCTCCGTCGTCGGGTCTATTGAGAGGATGACGACTTATTATGTCAGTTGGTACTGGTGCTGCCGGTCAAAGGACGCTTATACCGGACGTCCAGCTATATAATAACGAGATTAACAATCTGACCTACAAAGACTACGTGATGTGTGCTCTAGTGAGGGGATCAACGTTGATGTACGCTTTTTTCTTAGTCGAATGTCGTACGTGACTGAGCTTAGTAAATCTGTTTTAACGCCATCTAGCGGCGGCTATATGAATTATTTATTGTCGCGCTTTGTTTGATTTTCATTTGTTACAATGTTGTAATTCTCTGATTTATTGCTCGTTTTATGGATATGTGATTAATGTTTCTTCGTATTTTGTTTTGTCATAACGTGTTTAGTGTGATTGCAGTTGTTAAGCTGTGACTTTTCGATATGTATGCATAGAAATTACATGACTTCCTAAGAAATAACGAATTTAACGTATATAATAAATTACACATCCAATGAAATTGATGGTGAGTCGTGAGTATAGATGAGATACATTGGGCACAAATCCAGACCCTGAGCCGCTATTGAGAATTTCAAGTTGGAAAAATCGAATAATACTTTGTCAATATTACACTCTTGGTTGAAAATATCTTAAACCATTTAAAAGCTCCGCAGCTTAAGCCTATTCCGCAACTTGGTAGAGGACTTAAGCCAGATTTATCTGTCTCCCGTCCCTAATGCGGTGTATGACCTACGCTTTTAATGTTTGGTATGTTTCTTTAGCTCTCTTAAGCCTTCGTAGTTTAATGAGGGAGACAGAAGTCTGAGAACTCGGCATAGGTTTGCAAAGAAAATGGTAAGTGTTACAAAAATGTTAGTTGTTACTAAGACTTATCATCACGCCAGATATAGCATGAGGTATGTAGGAAGTATTGAGAGTCGAAAATCTTTGGTTTTATATACCTGACGTGGTATTACATTTATCTCTCTTTTCATACACTCGCCTGTTCCAGAGACTTCTGCCTCCCTCATTAGCTAGTGTCTGACCTATTTGGTCGGGGTATATAGTATACTAGATCACTTGTATCACGCCTGTATTTTCCCAAAGGGTACCCAGAGGAGTGTAGTACACTCCCACGATTCATCAGTTACATGAGCATTTTGCCATATATATATATATATATATCTATACACCATAAATTACCATTATGATAAAGAACTATTTAACAAATAAACTGCCAACAATAAGGGCTTAAGAAACGTTGCCGGATACCTTTTTTTAATTCATCGTGCTCAAATCCACCCTATTCTTGCCACCCCTGTTAAAAAGAACGCCTAAGGCTAAATGACATTTAAAAGATATTGAGTATGAGGGTATGTTTCACTTGTTTTTAGAGTACCATTGCTATAACTGGGACATTATTTGGTTATATATGTAAGGCTTAACTCACGCATGGTTTTCGCGATGGCCCGACTAGCTTCGGGCCTGTACGAGGTCCTTCATCATGAACTCCCGCCGGTCGCAGCAAGTTCGCAGCGAAACTAGTCGGGCTATCCCGGAAAAAGTACGTGATTTAAGCTGTATATGTATAATCACGTGTATAAACACTCACGCGACATTTAATAGTAAGATATTACACCATTCTTAACGTCATCATCATTGATCGTCAATTAACCCTTTCATCGTGCCACTTTTGGACACGGGTCTCT